>JAHZMT010001299.1:0-28967 GCA_027743785.1 Sinhomidia bicolor
CGTTCATAGACATACAGTTGCACGCGTGGCATTTCAAAAAAGTTAGTTTTCACTTGGGTTAATGTATCCATAGCTAAATGTGTCCTTGTTCAATTTCAGGTTTACTGTACCTAACGTTTTTTAACAGCAGTATAGAGTATAGTAAATAGTTTATCTGCCACTGCACTGCTTTTACGTACGTGTAGGTACTCGTCTTATTATTTGTATTTCCCTTGTGAAATGATTTGGACTATTTAGAGTGCCACACGCTGTGAGACGAAACGAGCACGAGCAAAAAAAGACTGTCTGAATCTCTACTTATTTACTTGTGAACATTTTGCTGAACAAGAAATGTAATCAAATTCGTTTCCAAAGTACAAAGTAAGTGCTAAGGTCTAGTAAAACTAAAAAGTGTGTTTCATTTGTTCGTTACGCAATACGTACCATTACTGCTACCAAACTCACAATAAAGTTAGAGCTAGAAACAGTTTTCTGATGAAGGAGAAACGGTAACTTTTTGAACAGCAGAGAGAAAACTGTTATCATGTTTGCAATAATGCCTTTCACTCTAACATACAATAAGACATGGATACTAAATGCAGAGCTATTGTTGTGCTATAGATGTACATACCTGCTGACTTTACAAATTGTACGAAAACTTTACAAGAGAAATCTCATCATCACTGCTGCACTCATCCAAGTGAAGCATTCAATAGTAAAGTAACATGGTGGTGGTGGTGACGCGAGAAATATGTAATGAGAAGAGGAAACGGTAACATTAAAAACATTGTGTTGCACTTTCAAAAACAGGCGGACACCAGCTCAGCTCGTTGGTGAGGATGATGGCATCTCCTCTGAACATTGAAATCTCCTGCCTGTTTTCCATCAGCCAAAAAGATTGGAGAAGCAGCAGCAGCAGTAGCAGTTAACGGGATAATAATTTGCAACTCTTTTTGTCTCCACTCCTCTCAACATCTCTCAAAGGGAATAATTTTAATGCTCATGAAAGGGGAAACTTTTTCAGCTGTTGTGAACAGCCGCTTCAGTCTTCAAGTCTCGGCTCGTGCTCTGCGTCTTTGTCTTTTTCCTTCCCTCCATCTGATTCAGCAATCAATATGATCAAGTTGAATCACACAGACTGTTTGAAATTACTATAGTACGAGATGACTATACCCCACTCGAAAATTATTTTCTCATCTTCAACGAAAATCGTCATCAACGAAATCAAATAATGGATAGAATTTGAACATTTTCATTGGGATTAGTATAGAGGCAGTGGAGGAGCTTTTATATACTGCCGATAATTATTACTACTTTAGTTAGTTAGTTAGTGATAGACACATGTACGTACATATTATATTTTGGGTATAAGGCTGCTGTCTTATTTTGAGTTGGGCTTAAAAGTATGTTCCTAATCTATTAAATGTGTAGCTTGCTGCTGCTGCATCCTGCCTCCAAGGTACAATAGCAGTAGAAACTTATTGTGCCAAGCGAAGCATAAAATGTCTGCTATTACTTTACTATATAAAACTACATCTCTTCTTGTTGATGATCATGACGAGGACGATGGCAATGATCGTAATCATCACCGTTGTCTTTCAGAGTGAGAGAAAAAGGGGAGATAAGAGACTACTCTTTACTCTGCTACCTTTTTGCATTGCATTTTATTCCTTCATCTCACTTTTCCCGTTTTTATATACCCTTTCAGTCTGATTGCGAGGGATACCGGTATTGTTTCTGCTGCTATGATGTTGCTATATACTTACTTTAACTGGTTTAATTGAGATTTCAGATGAGAATTTAATTACACACTTGTATGGTAGTACACTAGCACTACAACCACGCCACTCACTTTGTAAAGCTTCCTCAGCTGGGATTTCAACTCTTGCCTCTCCGCCTTGTTTTGAGTGCGGGCCAATTTCCTCTCGAGGATGGAAGGAACAACGTCTTCGGACTTGACTTCGTCCAACTGGAAAAACCCAAAACAAAATAATTTAGTGTGTAAACAGAGCTATATGTTTATTTATAAAAGGATATATACACATCCAGACTTATTTTTTTATTTATTTTATTTCAAGAGCATTGCAATTCCAAACAGCGATTTTCTTCTTCGCCAAGCAAAACCTTCGTTTCCTTTTTTTTACGCACACACAGTCATGCACATCCAAAGTGCTGTTCCAAAGAAAGAAGCGAGCAGAAAGCAGCACAACGACGCGACGTATTGTGTAATAGGTAGGTAGTTTATATGCTGGAATGCCTTTCTTATTTTCTCGGTACACGCAACACCGCCACGAAACAAAAACAACAATAAATCCTTCCATTCACACTCGCACTTCTTCTTCTTCTTCTCACTAACTTTGCATTTCCTTTTTTTGGACCAAAATAACTACATGGCTGCATTTTCTCTTCTATTCACGTCTGCTAAACCAGTATGGGTGATATAAGTATGTACCTACGTGAGTATGTATGATGATGGCATGGTGGCGTGAAAAGAGAAAAAAAGGAAATCCCTCACTGGCTTTTTGTTTAAAATTATAATTTAAGTAAATGAGACACATTAGTGCTCAAAAAAACTACCCAACTATACACTCCTCCAGTCCGACCAGCAACCCAGACACCACCATATCGGCAGACATGCTCTGTATTTTGCGTGGGCTCTCTGGCTGGCTACGCGTTTTCTTTTTCAAAGTAATTTACTCCCAGTGTAATTTCCAATTTACCACTTATTTATGGTGATGATGGTGTAGGGAACGCTACTACGGCATAGAGCATGTCTGCAATATTTATTTATATTTGGGCAATTACTCGGTGTTAAAGGTATGTATTATGTATGCCAGCTAGAGCCAACCCATAATTTAGCCTGTTGTGTGTGTGTGTGCACTTCTCGCCTACGACAACNCTACGGCATAGAGCATGTCTGCAATATTTATTTATATTTGGGCAATTACTCGGTGTTAAAGGTATGTATTATGTATGCCAGCTAGAGCCAACCCATAATTTAGCCTGTTGTGTGTGTGTGTGCACTTCTCGCCTACGACAACAACAAAAGTCCCATAAAACAATGTAGCACGGCTATATTGTGCAAGTTTGAAATAAATCAAAGTTATCTACTCTGCGCCATCATTGTTCATTTGGAGTGTGAGATCTTAAAGAGCAGGGAAATAAATGGGATTGCTTGAGAAGGCACACAGGTCCGGGCTGTATAAAGTTGATGAAGTGTCCATATAATGGGCTAGCATGCTTATTCTCTTTCGTGTGTGTTTGTGTGCGGGTGCGTAAATTACACGTGGTAAGAAAAGTCAGACAAATAATGTGCGAAAATTATACACAAGGTGACATTTATTGTTTTTCCAACGAATCAAGCTGCTCGGAGACTTTTCTCCGTCTCTCTCAGGAAATGAAAACTTTTCTGCTAACAGAAGAGCCAAAAAAAAGTTTCGAGACCGCGAATGAAGCCGCACACAAAAAGTTTCTTTCCAAAATTTTCTCTTCTTGTTTCTTTTTTGTATTTAACCAAGTATACAGTTTTTAGATGTCTTAAAAATAATGGCACATATACAACACAAGGAAAATGAAGTGGATACACACGTATATATAGCCTAATCGAGTGGGCTTCGCTTTTCCATTCATTTCCCTCGACTAACTAACCAAAATCTCTTTCTCTTTCCGGCTCAAATGACTAACAAACTGAAAACACTTTTGTGTTTCAGCATCAGCAACAAAAGCACTCTTATTTCTTTGAAATAGGCAATCAATATTTTATATTGAAGTGCTCCTGCTTTGCTTTACAACATTAACAACAACAACAGCAGCAGCAGCAGCTAACTTTCAGTCTGATTTCTAGCTAGAGTAAATAAAAGAGAAAAGCTTTTGGAACTAGGAATTATGGGCTGGTAGTTGGGGCCATTTATACTTTGTCGCTCTTGTTTACTTACTTACTACTGTACGGCGCACATGTAGCTCTAGCACATCATGTCACTTCCATGCCAAAAAGTTTAATCCTTATAATAATAATAAGTTATTGTATTAAAATTGCGAATTAAACTAGTCGCAGTTGTTTTGCACAGGTTTTGATGGAGTTTTAATATTGAATAACACTAAAAGGAAACTAAAGCCAGTACTATAGCATGGATCCGTCTGACAAACTTGGGAAATTTTCTTTTGCAACTTTTGCAATCTTTTTTGTTTATTTGTGTCAATATAGCTTTTCAAGAGCTTTTCTGTAAAATTGCCTCGACTTGTTTCACTGCACTGCCCTTTTCTAAGATGAAGTCATAATGTGCGGGTATATATATAAAACAGTAGAAATGTTCATTTAATTTTAATAGTTCTGTAAGCCCCTATTATTGCGCAAACCGTATGTACACAATATGCTCTATCCTATCCTTATTTACTTTAATTTCATCAAAATAAACCGCTGTCAAGCTAATACTCACGATAGATTAGGAAGTTGGCAAGGAAAAATGGATTACAACAATTGCTTTCTTTTAAAAAGCCTCACTTTCTCACGAACAGTTCAAGTCGTCTCGCTTAAAATTTGAAATGAAAACAGTAATGAACGACTACCTTTGATAAGGACGTTTAAAAGTTAATAATGTTTTTCGTGTCATGCGTAGTAATAGGTGATTATAAATAATAAAAATAATAAAACAGAAGTTTCTTTTTTGACACAACTTGCTCAAGGTTGGACGGACGTCGTGTTACACAACTTGTGCACAAACAGACACACACGACAATCATATAAAAGATGTACTACTGTACACAGTTTTGCGTGTTTATAAAACTTGCACTTGGATTCACGTTTCGGCATTTTTGGCCATGCATGCTTTCCATCTGGATAAATTTTTACTTTTGTAAAAAACCAATATACAGCATTACATCGCAATAATACAAGCTGAGCTCTATTAATATCTGCGCCAGCATCAAAGAGAAATTTTTCTGTTAGGTAAATGTTTTTTCTTCATTATTTCTGCTGAATCAATTTCCATCAACAATACAGCAGAAAATTGGAAAAAAACTAGGTATTTGCTAAACAGCCTGGCCTTGCTTACAAAACTTCACAGAGAGCCATTGAACAAACCTTAATTCAATACACAAACAAAGAAAAGTAGAAGAAAAAAAAGAAGAGTAAAGCACATTAATAAAAGCTACCACTTGATTTGATTCCTTTCTTTAAAGCGCAGGCAACTCGAGCAAGTAACAAGGAGAAAAAAGGAAAAGTACCAGGAAATTAAGAGATGTTAAAAGGCAGGCAAGATAGTATAGAAAAAAAAGAAGGAAAGGTCTTCACTGATTGTGTTCATATGTCAGCAGGCACCAGCAACACAACAGAAGAAAGCAGATCAGATGAAATGAAAACAGAGAGCTGAGGCAAAATAAAAGAGAAAGGAAGGAGCCCGAAAAGCAATATAAAAGCAAAGAAAGCGCAAACACCCAAAAAAAGAGTACAAGTGAAAGGATAAAAGAGAAAGCAACCTGGATCCAGAGTTAAAAGACTTTATCCTTTTTGACAAGTAAATGAGTAAAAAAATGTAGAAAAAATGGGTTGTACAACACGAAATTCATTGTTCCAATGCGAAAAGGTATGGACAAGACAAAGGGAAAAGTGAGTAACTCTCGTTTGTTGGCAGGTAAGCAAAAAAAGAAGAAGAAAGAAAACGCCAGGATTAGCAAAAAAAGGAAAGAAAAAAATGGTTGATTTAGTTAGCAGCAAAGAAAAAAAACAGGCTAAGCAGGAAACCATATAAAAAGAATGTGAAGTTGTAAGTTTCAAAAGATTTTTGTACACAGCTTACTGACTACATCTTATAAGACAGCACAAAGGAAGCCAAGGAGGAGGAAATGTTCTAAAAGGAGGAAAAAAACTGATTATTATGGTGCCTGCCTGCTTGACTGGCTTGCTTGGTGGTGGTGAGAACATGTGAACACGGGAGTAGTAATAATAAAAATGCATAAATATATCAAGATGAGAAAATTGAGAAAAAGAGAGTGAAGGCATGCAAGATGGAGAGGGCAACTACAACAAGACAATGTACGATAGTGTTCCTTCTTATTCCTCTTATCTACCGAGAAGGGCGGCTTTACTACTTTTGGAAAGGAGGGAAAAAAAAGTTGTTTGTTAAATGAGTATAAATATGTGCATGAATATGTGCATAGAGAAAAGAAACTGCGAGAGAGTAACAAAGAGGAGTAGTAGCATTTTCACCATTTTCTTCAGCACAAACATCAATCTCATTTCATCTAATCTTCCGAGAATGCCAGAGAAATGAGATGGATTAGAGAGGGAGAAGAAGAAGAAAAAGTTGAGTATCAGATCAGAGTAGTATGTAAAATTGTACAGAAAAGCAGGATATAAGTAGGTATTTGTTTGCTGCAGATGATAGGAATATACAGACAAAGGGGAAAACTGCTCGTATGTAGATTGAGCATTGTGATGATGATGATGATGATTATGATGATAAAATAGGAAAGGGGAGAAAACGAAGAGAGAATAAGACAACACAAGAAAAACAAGCGTGTTTTCAAGTAAGAGGCTTCGCCAGGCAAATCATACTCTTTATGCTCTCGTCATAATAAATATTCTGGATGAAGAGGAGCAAGCAAAGTTACGCACACACACACAAGTAGAAGCAGACTTACAGAGTTGAGTTGAGAAAATCCTCTGTCGATTTTCCCCTTTTCATCTTCTCTGTTTCTCTTCTTGAATTCCAAAACAAGAAGCAAAATGGGATTCCACCACTAGGAAAATCTCTTGTATGTGTGTATGTATGCATGGATGACTGAATCTCTGTTCATCTATGATTTGCTCTTGCTCCTTCTTGGATTAATATTAAATCAGAAAATGTTTTTGTATGCAGACAAGCAACGACTACTTAAATAATGCGTATCTTTTATATGCAGTTTACTTTCCCCAGTGCAGTGGTAGTGGGTGATAATAATAAACAACAAGGGTGGTGATTTCGGGAAAATTGTAGAGCTTCTCCTCTAAGAAAATTATGAAAACTGATTCCGCACTGGCGCAAGTAAACCTCTGAGCAAAAGTCTGGGTAAAACTGGCAGAAATTTTGTCGTTTTTTATAAACAGTTAATACGAAATTTCCTCATCGAAAGCAGAGCATAGTTGAAATCAGTGTGATGACTATATAACAATACACGTGACAGGAACAAAAAACATTTTTTTTAGATTTGGATTGGTTTCGCTCGCTCCTTTTGGCTTTGATGTTTTTCCTCACAAAAGATTTTGACGAGGACAAAAAATGAATATTAAAAGTCGGTGCAATAACATGTCATGCATGAGCGCGCCTCTCTGTAGTGACATTTTCATGCTGCTATGCATTTTCAAATAAAAAGCATTGTTCAGCAATGCACATTATTCAACATTCCCTGTGTAAAAGTGCAATAATGTAAAAGTATCAAGGAAAAGGGGAAAAAGTTCAAAAAAGTAATAATAATAATAATGATGAAAGCTAAAGGCACATAAGTAGTGTTATACATGAAAGCTTGTGTAACGACCAAAGAAATACTTTCCAGATTCCTAAATGTCAAAAAAAATTATCATCATCAGTAAAACTTTTTTTTCTCTTACCTCTACTTTTGGTAGGGTCAACGGGGAATCATTGTATCCTAGAAAATCGGCAACGGGCAAATTCCTGAGTCGCTTGTCACCAAATTCCATGACATGGCTTGTGTTCGTCTCATTTCTCACGATTAAGAACTGCGCCTGGATAGTTTCTCGCTCCAGATCCGACTGTTGGAATGAACCGAAAAAGTAAAAAGGTATAATGGTGAGCAGTAGTACGTAATTCTAATAAATATTCAATTAGTGTGTTCGTTGAAGGCAATAAGAAGGAATAAGGGGAGCAGCCTTATTTCACCTTTTATACACGCCATTAATACAATTATATAAACTTGTGCAAACAAAGGATTTCTAATTAAAGTTCAAACAAGAGAGTAAGAATATCTTTCTTAGTTTCTCCCTCTCTCCTTCTTACTTGATCAGCATTTTCCATCCATTTTATCGAGTACACGTCACCCAAGTACGTTTGCCTTTTGTCGTCAAAATAGCAAGCCCAACTTGACTCCTCTCCGTTGGCGGCTGTCGTTGCAAAAACTGGAGAAGAAAGAACAAGTAAAATATGCAGATGACAAATAAACGCTAGGAAGGAAGTTATAAGCTGTGTGCTCTAGTTTCTACACAGCAGAGCAATCAAATGAGAGGTGGTGGTGGTGGTGGTGGAAGAGAGGAGAAACTTGAAAATTTTACAAGACAAATCCATCAAAAACCGATAATGAATTCCAGATGGAGATTCCTCTTCAAACAAAAGTTGAATAATAAAATAAACGTGAACTTGAACAAGCACTGCTTTGTTCTGTTTGATGACTGTGATAAGAAGATGATGAGGACACAATCATCATCATCAACATCAAGCTCATTTAATTCCTGAGAAGAAAATGCAGCAAGTAAGTAAGTAAGTAGCAAAAGGAGAAGACAGGACAGGACAAGCAAATAAAAGCAAAAGAGCAAATAATACACTTCATCTTTTTTCCCGCTCTCTTCCAACATTTTACCCTTTTCTTTCTTCTCCTCATCTACAAAACTTTCTCCCCTTTTCTATCTTGTCCTTTTTCTCTGCTTAAATACTACTGCTGTTGTTGTGTGCCTTAAGCGAATCACATCTCATCACTTTTTCTCGACAAAAAAAACTTTTGTGATTCTACACGCTCAAACCACCACCACCGCCATATTCATCATCGCATCTCCCAAGACTACATAAAATTTCCCTAGAGTATTAGAACAAGTGCCTTCATTAAATCCTCTCTATCTGCTGGACTTAAAAAAGAGGAACATAAGTAAAAGCGCCGCATGTTCAAATAAAATGCCTACATGCTTGAATACCTTTTTAAGTATTTTTCTCTGCCGCTGTTGTGCTACTTCAAATAGGCACTCGTCATCATTTTAATCATCATCACCACCCTTTCTTACTTACTCGCTTTATCATCGTCATTATCAAGTTCATTGTATAGTATTTCACTCCATTAGGAAATTATGTGTAGTAAAAATACCAAAAGCCTGGAAAAAATAAGCATTTCCTAGTCACCGCCGCAATAATGTAGTATTTTTGAGTGCGCCATATTTAATTTTATTGCTGTGCGGTTTCTTGCTACTGAAAATTCATTGAGAGTATGCCCACTGTCTACTATCTATACTGCATTTGATCATCATTTTGCTTTATATATTCTCTAGAAAATTATCAGACCTTTTACAGAGAAAACATAATCGTTTCCTTTGATTTTCCTCAATGCTCATTTCATTTTAAAGGATTGTAAAAGCGGTAAGAAAAAAATAATCAAGAAGAAAATCTATTCTTTTTTTTGGCGGCTGGGAAAATTGGAATGGAAGAGGAATTGGGGAATAATTTCAGTCAATAGTAATTCTCTGTAATGTAAAATAAATTCATTCAGATCTCCCAATCATTCTCCCAGAAAATTATTTTCCTATCTCGGTCTTCTTCGACTACTGGCTTGGCAGCCAAAGAAAAAATGAAAATTTTTTTCTAAAAGAAAACGAAAAAATGCGCATCAATGAATGATTTTGTCTACTTGTTCGTCTATAGTAAAAAAGGGCAAAATCTAAGAAACTAAGCCACATGGGATTTTTATATATATATGCGCCTTTTTCCCGAAGGGATTTGTATTTTATGATGATAGTTGCGTTGAGTGAGCATTACCATTTACCCTATTACTGTGATCAGCAATGAGCAAAGTTATGGCAATGATGATGATGATGAGGGTAGCACAAGAAATGCCGTCATCAAGACTTTGTGGCTTTTCTCTGCTCATGGGAAAGAGGGAAACTCTTAAACTTTTTTTTTCATTTGATTTGCGGCGAAATATTCTGAAGAAATAAATTTAAATTTGTACAAAAAATCTCGTTTCACTTACTATCCAAATTTGTTGGCAGTAGTCGCTGAAACATGCTTCCGGATTCACAAGCCTCCAGGTAAAAGACCAACTGCAAACAAAATAAAAAATTTAATACACACTATTATATGCAAAAAGTAGACAATGTTAATTGAAGTGCTTAATCAGAAGATAATTGACCTGCCGATAAAACAAAACAAAACTTTGGAAATTAATTGAATTACATCATTTCATTTGTCAGTACTTTAGAGTTGGCGAAGAATCAACAAACTACAGTAACAGTGCATAATGTTTTGTGCATTTGTTTTTCTAACAAAAACAGAGCAATAATTTTATTTTTACGACAAGATTTTTTTATTTCGGAACAGCAAAGAAATAAACTGTACGACTTTCTGTGGTCCAATAGTCGCTCCTTTTTTGACGTTATTACTATTATGTAATAACATTACCGTGATCCTCCCACTCCGTAAACCATACCTTTACTATGCACAATCTCCATTGTCTATGAAGGAATTCGGAGGAGCAACATGCATTTCAAAATTATACATCTTGCCAGAGGAAGCAGTAGTGCAACTATAATCGCCTTTGTCTTTTCTTTTCTACTTTTCTTTCAGTTTTTCCACAGCATGTCGGCGGTACGTTTTTATCATCATCATCAACATCATCAAACCATCTTTTTTTTCTTCACAGCACACAGCTTTCATCACACAAAAGATATATTTTATGCAGCATAATGGAAAAACTTGGATGCATATGCCTACCCAGACAGATAACTAACAAGAAAGTTCTTTTTTTTGGTTATTTTCAACCCTTTTTTCTTGCGAGCACAATATGCAATATGCACATGGAAAAAATGGAAGAAAGCCACCGGCTGTGTGTATAATATTGCTATTTGAAAAGATCAAAGATGGCCCATGTCAGAAAAAGTGCAAAGAGCTTTAGCTCCACTGCCTTCATAATAGTAATAATAGTAATAAGGAGCAGAATACCTAATAATAATATAACTACTACTGCTACTACTAGCATTGCATAAAAGACCTACAACAAAAAAACCTTTATCAGTAAGACAGCTTTGGTGGAATAAAGAAAATCAGTATTTTTCTTCGCCACCACACCGCACCCACCGCCCTGCCACCACTATCCTATTCAAACGACGAGTAAAAAACTCTTTTAATTTATGACCTGGCAAAACTTGCGTCTTATTACAATTTCCCCTTCCTGGTTTCATCATGATGATCATCGCTGTTTCTACCACCACGTACACATCTTCAGCTTACGTAAAAATAGTTTCTCTCTTGCTCTGCAATAACAGATATGCATGCTAGTCTACCTAGGTAACAAAGAGAAGCCCGTGTCTTGGACACACGGGGTGCCATGTACGTATGCGGTTCCCTCCGCCTGATGTTACCTCTTTTCCTTCTTATCTCTATAAAATATCGTCTATTTTTATACATTGCCAAGGACGAAAATTCCTTGCGGAGAAATATTGGTGTGCATGTACTACTATGCATGGATGGTGTGGTGTGGTGGTGATGATGTGATCCATGCAATAATATCATTGATCATCTCAGTTTAGAAATTACTTTTACCACCACCACCTCTACTTTCACTGCGATATTTTCTGTTACAGCTCTTTTGTGAAAAACTTTTTTTTTCTTCTACTGGCGGTTTGGGAACAATAGTTTACACAAAATTTGCTCCTTTTACTTTCTTCTTTTGCAGCTAATAATCACAGGGCGAATTTTCTGTGCACTCTTTCGTTTTTTGTACAAAGTGCAAAAGTACATGCTCATGGGTATGCGTGTACATTTTTATACAATCTAACAGCAGTTAGTTTGGCAGCGCAATACAAAAGCAAGTTATCATAATAATAATATTATTAGCAAGCCAGCTCGACAATGGGGACTGTAAAAAGCAGCAGGTAAAAAGGTACATTATTATGCCAGGTTAACCGTTTCCTTCCCTTACTTCCTTCACATTTAGAAAGCACATGAATATGGCGGGAATAGACTTGCTATGTATCTTTGCGATAAAAATAATGATTTGACCCCACTTTTTGTTACGCTTTTTTCTCCTTTGTTTAATAAGTGAGTGAACCAACTACAAAGAAACTCAACCACTCCGTGTCCTTTTATCATCATGGTCTGGTGGTGAAAGTTGTTCTTTTGCAGTAACTTTCACCTGTATGCTGTGCAGCTAAGCTTGATACTTTCTTTTGAAGACGGGTAAAATGGTGTAGCAAGCAAGTTTTTGCCTCTGATAGAACAAGTACCAAAAAAATGTCTAAATTCCTGGAATTAGAAAACGTATGGAAATAAAAACATGCATGCATCACATTTATAGTGCGGGTAAAATTTAGAATGGAAATAAAATGTGAAAGGTGTATATAGAAAGTTGGTTGTTTTTTTTGCGAGGAAAATAGGGCAACAAAAGGACATTGTAATAATAAGTCATTAGGGAAGTCACAACTTTCATTTCCTACTACAAGGCCGAGAGGGAGAAGAGAGACTATAGTGCGAGCTGCTGCCACAATTTTGCCACAGACAAACTGCAAAGTCAAAATATTTTCAATGTAAATAATAGCGTGTAATAATATATATTTCACGTTTACGAAAGCACTTGTTTTTGCCAGTCAGTGCAAATTATTGCCAGAGTGCTGCCGCCGCCACCACCACCCCACAGCCGTCGTAAATAAATTACAGTTTTGATGATGCTGATGCAGCCTCGAGTTTTCACTAGTAGAAAAGTAATGATCAATATCCGGACACAAGGAATGTAACGAAATGCCGAAACATATAATTTTCAGTATATTCTCGGTGAAATATTCTACAGAAGAGACAGACAGACAAACCTAATAATATTAACAAAAAAGAGGAACGCTCTGTTATTACTTCCTTTTTTGAATTGTACGCCACTCAGTTCTTGTTACGTACTCCTTTCTCTATTAATATTTCATCGAGTGCATCAAGAGGAAGGAGAAGAGAGAAACTTCATTTTGATTTTAATGCTGTCCCGAATTGCTGCAGAAACAGTTTTCTCTTTGTCGTGCGTGAATGTATATACTGTTCATACATTATACATATACGTAATATAAATAAGTACATTCAAATACCCTGCATTACTCAACTAAATTGACATTATCAAATTTAAAACTTTTTCTCCTCGCCAAACAGTTTACCCAAAATTCTCTCCCAATATTATTAACAGTCACTATGTGCTCATATATAAGGCATATATAGGTATAAAAAAAATAAAAAATAGTTTCCAGTAAAGTTGACCCACACAATTACTTTCCAAACGAACGTAAATACAAAGCTGGAGAAACAAATTTGTAGAAAGGAGTAGTAGTAGTGCAAAACATGTATTTTGTTGACGAAGCAAAAGTCGGAGTAGAAATGGCAAATAGGAAATGACTTGAAATTTTAGCTGTGCTTTCTTTTCCCTCTTCAAAGGATTGAATATACATATGTACATACATACATAGATACACGCTTGCTTTGCTAACTTGCCAAAAGTAGAAAATGCACACACGCCTCACCATAATCATCCCATCACCGTCATCATCACAAGAAAATCCAATTTTGAAACAAGACAAAAGTACATGGTGAAAAACTTGTTGGATTATTATAAACGCTGGCGCACTCAAGTGTATACATACAAAGTGCCTATAATAATAACAATGGAAAAGTCCCTTTTTAGAGAAAAGAGGAAACGATTTTATTTTTCTCTTTTGTAGTGGCGGTGGGGGAAGGTGGTGGTGGGCTTTATAAACAAGCTGACTCTACTTTTGCTGTTGTGAAGCTTAGATCCCCTTTTCCCTTCTCTCTCTCTTTGGCCCAGTAAGTGTGTACATACATGTTCCCATGTGGGATTATTAAATTGTCAAACATCATGAGGCATGCATGGTTATTAGGTTTTGGTTCTGGTTGTGCCAGTATTTTATAATGGATCGATTAATTCTCTTGCATTAATGAGCTCTCCTATGAAAGCGCGGAGAGGCTCAACGGGGAACAACCTAATTTTCCTTTTTCAATTTGCACACAACAAGCAGTGTGGATGAGGAGAGGATGAGGATGAAGGGAAAAAGTACAATGTGTGAACCTTTTTTGGGAAAAGTGAATGTTATATGAGTATAAATAAAACGGCCACCCAATTGGTTGTGTTGTGTATATAAGTCAGTGTTGTCAACTTGTGCACGACCTACCAACCAATAATGACATGACATAACCACACCACTAACAACATGGAAGACAAGAGCTATACAGCGTTGGAAAGTAACGGGGAAAAGAGCACGCAACGCAAAGATTTTGTGACCAACTTTTTTGCAAATGAAGACGCCACATTCTTAAGTATGCGACAAGAATTTATTATTATTATATCAAACAACAAACTTGGATGATCGTGTTGATGATGAGTATAAGGATGCGAATGGCGTGTCGGCGGTGGTGGTGGTGGTGATGTCGATGGATCTACCAAAATATTTTCAGTTTAATACTAATTTTCTGAGTAGGAAAACATGAGTAGGCAGCGAGTTGTCGTCTCGTTCCAAGAAAAAAAGTAAATTGTGTGCCTGAGTTGTTTGCGTAGTGTTGCGTAGACTCGTGTTATACAATAATGAGCTACTAGTCAACAAAATAACGTTTTTTTCTGCGAACCGCCTAAAGCAACTGTAATTTAATGAGATGTTGGGAAAAAGACAGTCCAAAATGTGTGGTGACATGGACGGCGACAGAAATGATGTTATAACTAAGGATGTTTCAATCTTGCCGTCTTGGTGAAAGAAAGCAAGAAAAAAATCCAAGCGTATTTTTTTCTTGCCTCTCACTCGACTAAATAAAAATGATGAGGAGAGAAGACAAGAGAAGACTTGATGCCAAACTCATCAACATGACAAGATGGAAAAAGAGAGCAACATTTAAATAAATAAATGGAAAGTAGTTAGCCTCAAAACATGAACTGAAAATCAGTTACTCATTTTTTGTTGCTTTTAAAGCAGCTGCTGCTGCTGCCCATGTATACTTTGTCTCTGACCTCCTTTTTCCTATTAAGTACTTCAGCATCAAGAAACCTAACAATTTTCAAAGTTCACTGAAAACTACACACTTCTGCTGTAAATATATATCTATTCGTAAAAATCCTGCTGACGTTTTTTTAGCACTAAAGCAGAAATCGATTGACGTCCGTTAGCTTCACAAAAATGGGCAAATCATCACGGTATTATTTAGCAATTTATTTAACGAACTGCTTATCTAGAAAAAAAGTTCAAATGCGATAGAAAAGTTTAGGTTGTTGGATGAGGGAAAAAATGAGCAAGAGAAGTAAAAGCTCACGTTGTATTATTATCTCACGCTGGTACGCAACATACGCGTGTCTTTTTTCAGCCTATCACCTTTATTACTATCGCTCTTTTCAATCCAAATAGTAATGCGCCTTAGAAAGCAGGAAGAGATTTGCCTGCAGCCAATGAGTCTAAAAGTAGAGTAAGAAGGGTAGAGCGATGTAGATGAAAATGCTCTAGTGATAGTCGTAGTGATGATGACGATGATGAGTGAAAAGATAGTGAGTGGTCTGTGGAGGCAAATAGGGAAATGGAGTGCATAATGTTGTTTTCTTTTGCCATGCAAGTTTGAGTCTCTTTCTTTTCTTGTAAAACATACGCCAACACAAATTTTTTTCTTCCTTTTTTTTCTTCATTTTCTCTCTGGAGTAATGTAAGAGCCATAAGACATTTCAACACCACCACCAGTACCTTTTTTGGTTTGGCTCCCACAACTCAAGACTGGAAAACTAAACTAACTCATCCTCACAGAGAGAAAGAGAGAGAAGGAGAGAATGTGCAAAGTTTACCCTACTTTTTCTCATTTTGCCAAACTCATTTATAATAACAAATGGTCATAATAATATACCATGTATAGGTAATATATAGGCAGCAGCAAACAGATACTGGAATCTTCTTATATGATAATAATAATAATAATGTTAAGTGTATATTCTTTCCTTCTGTCTGTCTAGTTTCTTTTCTAGAAACTTTGACTTAGTTTTTTTCCCTCGTTTCTCCTTCTCTCTCCTTAGTTTTTTATGTACTTTTCCAGATGTTTTTTTTTTTGGTTTGTGGGTGAAAAACATGTTCGTTTCGTTCCTACTCCTTAAAAAGTGCAGAGTGTGGAAAAGTTTTTAAAAACAAGTAGAATATTATGTACTACCAGAAGAGAAAAGCAGATAAAGAGGAAGCAGCGGAGAGAGAAAGGGAAAGTTGGACTAAAAATATGTGCAAACGTTTATAAACGACTGTGGTATGGTGTAGTGGTGGTAGCTTCTCGTCTACTTATGGGAAATGTTCGACAAGTTTTGTTTAAAAAAAGTAAAAATACTACACATAACATAAAGTAAACACACGCGTTTGTAAACTAACCACAGAATCCTCATATATTTTTTCGTGCTTTGCTCAGTTGACTTTTTTATCACGAGAGAGAAAGTAAAGAAGAAGAAAAAAAACTTGTTTGGTTTTAGGGAAAGAAAGATGAACTTTAAAAATAATGTTACTGAGAAAGTGCCAGAAGCAGCGCAAGAGGGCTATTACTACTATGTATATAATATATGCATGACATCACATTCTTATAAAAAAAGTCTGTATTAAAATATGCGCTTGAATATTCATCTCTCTGCATATAATTTTTATAACGTGCGCTATGGACGACCCCACACTCACACTTTATACTTGCTTTATTTAGTCTATAATGATGTATGTATTTGTTACTAAACTGCGCCTTTTTCAGTTGACTTGCACAGCTTTCTTTGAATTTTTTCACAGGATATCCTTGAATAAGTACATGTGTATAAACTCAAAAATCGAAGCAAAAGGCTAAGAGAATAAGCATAGCTGGTGTGTCTACAAACCGTACGTACACGTTATCATCAACAAAATCAACATCGAAATAACCTTTGTCGGTTTATAGATGATTTATGAGAATATCGCAGTATATATCTGGTAAGTACATCATATACAGTTGCTGTTTTAGTTTAGAAAGTTGACTGCATAAACAAAAAAAATATGAGAGAAAATCATATCAGTGAATTTATTCTTACCTTTCCGTATTTCTTTTCCTGGTGCATTTTCTTCAACGTTTTCTCCAACTCCTTTGCATGAAGCTCTTCAGAGGGAAATGCCACCAGCCCAGGAGCACCGTGGTCAACAAAATTAATAAAAACGTGATCATCTGGTCCACTAAACAAGTCAAATACATGGGGAGAGAAAAAAAACACAGAATTTAGTTTATGGAAGAAAGCACATTGAGAATGGAGATCAAGATGGGGCAAAAGGCAAAAAAAAGTGTAGCAAGTCAAACCAAGAAAAAAAAAGTTGAAACTGCTTTGAAAAAAGGAAACAAGAAAGGAATGTTTAAGTTTTTTTTTTCAGAACAAAATATTGCACACAGTTTCATTCAGAAAGGGAAATTTCTTGAGAGAATTCTGTTTTCATCTTGGCTGTTTTCAAAAGCTACACTGCACACGTATGGACGTAGTGAGGACCTTTTATAAATACAAAAATGGGGATGATCAAGAAGAAGAAGAAGGGGAGCAAAAGGGTAAAATGAACGTTTGCCCATACCTTCACGATAGTCAAAGGATTTAAAAAAGGTCGTTTATAGATGAAGAAGCAAGTTTAAAGCAAGCAGTACAGCAGAGCTTGCTACTATACACAGTAATGCAATAAAGTGTGTGTAAGGAAAACAAGTCAAGTGAAGCAAAAAATTCTGAAGTCGGCAGAGGAGGAAAGAAGGTTGAATATTTTCTTTAGAGAATCATGCAGACTGTCTGCCTGCATGGATGTATGCCTTAGTATCCTGTGAAGCATCAAAATCAAGCAACCAACCAGGCAAGTCAAACCGAATGACTTCCTTGTCCTCTCTTAACAAAACTTGAATAAAAAAAACTACAGAGCTCAGCTATCGTACCTCTTCTTCTCTCCTGTCGAAATTCCCATTTTCTTTTTAGCCATCACCACGAATTTTATTTTTAGCTGCTACCCTTACAGAATCAAAAGGGTAAACTGGTTTACCTCAGTTTACCTACGTTTTAAATGCAAATAGAATTGACTTTTGCGACATGTACACACGACATGTGTGTGTAACTGTAACTTCCAACTGTGCTGTGTGACTCAGCAAAATACTGTCGAGAATATCTTTTTTTCTTCTTGTGTTGATGTGTACATTTTATACGCAAAATCTACTTATATTTTTATTTCCTATTATCCGTACAGATTTACTAGGTGAAACTAAAAGAAAACGTAGAAAAGAACAAGTAAACTGTTTTTGAAAAGTTTTCAGATCAAAAACACATCCTGACCAAGGCAGCATGCAAAGCTTATATATAGTCATTTAATCAACTATTCCATTAGCCTGGAAAATGTAAACTTTGCTTCGTTGAGATTGCGAGTAAAAAAACGTCTACCAAAAGACCTGACGCAAGCATAGTTTTTCTCGGAACTAAACTGGGGTTATTTCTGTTTTCCACATTCTTTCAAAAACAGAAATGCAGCCTTGACTATACACTTTTGTTTTTCGTTTTTAGGCGTACGCAGAACACAAGTTTACATTATCTTTTTATATTTTCTACACTTTTTGCTTTACATCAATTTCCTCTACGGAGAAAAAAATAAAGAATCCAGAACATCAGAGAAAGTTGCTCAAAGAACTAGACTAAACCGGCTAGACAGTAGGGAGGGTTATCTGCTGAAAACAAACAACAAAATTTTCTTCACGACATTAGCAAGCACGTGAAAATGAAAATGCTACGCACACACACACACATATATTGTGAGTCTGTTTTCGAAATAGAAGAGAAAAATAGTAAAGTGTGTAGCCTGAAAAGTATTTATGCACGTATGTTTATGCATGACAGGGTTATATATGGTTGAGTTTTTATAAAAAGAAAATACAATGCAATCTACCTCTACACGTGCAACCACCACCATAAGCTCACACAAATATATTTACAACCGCCAACTTTCCTTTTATAGTTTTCAAAGAACAAGTAGTGAAAGGCAAGCATATTAATGTGGCGGTTGTATGTGTGTAACAGTAGCAGGGTTTTGAAAAAAAAAACTTTGACAGTATCAAAATCAGTTTTCTGCCTCATGCCCCGTGTGAGTGAGCGACAGCCAAACTGATGTTTTTAATAGGGATAAATAACGCGCATTTTATACTCCAAACTGAAACTAGTAAACAGAATATAGACATATTTTGTACGTTTACTTTTTTTACTAGGTAAAAATAAAAATAGATGGACGACATGCATAAAAAAAGAAGACAGCTAAAAAGCGAAATCTGTCGTGAAATGGTAGATATACGGACTTGATACTACCATAATATAGTTTTTGTAGCTGTTTTACTTTTTCATGTGCTTAACTATCTTTACTGCAGTCACCAGAGTAAAACTTTTACTTTGTAAAAATAATGCTGTGCTCTCTGCTAGTCAGTCTCCCTGCACAGCACACACTTTTCGTGCATCATGTCATCGTGCTCTTTTTTTCGGATTGGAAGAAGCTGAAGCAGAGGAGGAGGGAGGAAGTGAGTGGTGAATAAATGAATTGAAGGAAGTAGTAAAAAAAAGTAAGCAAGTAGTAATGTGTATTTACCTTTGGAGAACTTTGCCCGATCCAACCCCTTTCAGTCCTTGCTGATCACCGAGGAGAACCTTTAGAAAATTTTCTGGGGTGACGTCCTATATTCATCAGGAAAAGATGAGACATGTTAGTATTAGTACACGTGGTGGGTGGGTATGCAAGGTAAACAGTGTCAAGTATATTATAGGTAGTCATATAATATCAAAAATATAAGGTAAATAAATGTACACTAAAGCGTACTAGGAATCTGTCTCCAGTTATATTATTATTTTTGGTGAAAGATTAGAGGAGAAAGAAGATGATCTGGTTAAGCATACAGTGTAAGCCGAGTATACACGAAAAAGAGAGGAAGAGGAAAAGAGACTAGCTAACTGACTGACTGACTGAGGGAGGGAGGAAAAAAAATCATAAACTCAATCTTCTTCCAGTCAGTTGAGTCATCCATAATCCTATCATATTTCTAGTCTGTCATGTCATCTTTTTTTTCTCCTAAAGCTATTAAAACATGCAAAAGATAAAGGGAGAAAATGCATCTACTTACTTTCCACAGCTTCTATTTCAAAACATATCACGACGGAGGGCAGAATAGGCACATAACATTATGTACATTGAACTTCATTTACTTTGTACATTTAGCGTAGTTTACTTTACTCGCTCAATAGTGTATTTTCTCTTGATACACTTTATGTAAACAAAAAATGTTAAAAGCAATTTTAATAGAGGAGCGCTGGCAGTTTATCAACTTGTATGCCAGGAAAAGTAGTATGCGTTATGAATAAATTGTGTCGCTCTATTTTTCATATTTGGGCAACTTTATTTACCAAATCTCATCACTGCTACGACCACACACACACATAGCAGCAGCAGCAGCAATCTAGGTTCATTTGTAATCATTCATCTTGTCTTTTAGCTGCTTTATATAATTTTTCTCCTCCTCCCACTCCTTCCCGTAAAAAACGTTGACTTTGCTTCATAACAAAAATTTTTGCAGCATATTTGTTTCTCTCTCTAAATGTAAAAGAAGGCAGAAAACCTGTCAGTCAGTGGAAATTTAATGAAAATTAAGAATAATTTTTTTTGCTGGGAAGGTTCTTGGAACAAGTTAACAGTTGGTTGACCCATAAAATTATGAAGGATGAAGATTTATGCTAAAAACTAAACCTCTGCTTTGGCGAACGAAATTGTGTGAATAAGAAAGCGGGTTTTTCGTTTGGGTAATATTTGGTTTCTAAAATAAATTATAAAGGTTTTGGTTAGGTTAGCAAGGTATACATAACACTGAACAAAATCTCTTGAATTTCATGTTAATCTCAGACTAGTCATCCAAATAAAAACCAACTAATGCTCCCAAGAAAGCTAGAGTGTGTAGCCCCAAGCTAATAATATAATAAATCTACGTTAAATCAAAACTGTTTTTTTTCAGCGCTTGTAATTCTCCCTGTTTACACAGTGCATATATAATACATGCTTAAAATAAAATGAGACGACAACCTAAATAAGATGTTTTCGCCCACTCATCTCTGAACCTTTTTAGCTGCACAAATCGTTTTTCCTCTTGAAGAACCACTCATTAAACCAATCCATTACTTTCTTACTGTGCAAACTTTAAGCTGCCGAAAATGCAATAAAAACAGCACAGTAAAAAAAGCAAGTTGCCATAATGTCTCTTTGAAATATGTATATATTGACATTATATAACCTTGCCCTCCTCCAACATCTTCCCCGTGAACTTTTTTCATCATTTCACCCTGCCTGTTCTATTTTATGGCTTCTGTCATCGCCATCACATTGTAGCTCTCTCCCTCTTTCTTCTCCCTTGCATTTACGTACAGTTACAAGAATTACACAAGATTCCGGATTACATTACAAGAATGATATCAAAAGACAGAGAGAGAGAGAGATCGTGGCAATGTATAGTTTGTACTTTGATACTTCAAGTCATTGCACTGCCGCCGCCGCTGTTGCAAGATTCGGGTTTATTTTTTTACTACTCTCTCGTCCCGTCCATCTCTCCCACTTTCCAACTTGCAACTTGTTCAGTGTCTTGAGCAAGTAATCTTGGCAATCTAGTTGTTGGGAATATAATAATAGGTAGACATTCTGTTCCACGCACGCAAGCAACAGCCAAGAAGTAGCTTCTTGACGACGTTGGAGAAGTCAGTAATTTCTACTTACAGGGCAATATTACAAGCAGTAATACGCAACGATAACAAGTCTCATTAAGCCATACACAACAGTCGCTCCACTCGTGTTCTCTTCTTCTAATTTATTTTATGAAGTGTGCTCTTTCTTTTTGCTCTCATACCAATGTAATCTCAGAAACCAACCACCGCTATGTTTTATCTTGGTCTAGAATATATATACTTATTAGCCTTCCTGGTTTGCTTACTTTTTTTCTTTTCCGTATATATTTTTTCACTTGAGAAGCCTGTAAAAATATTGATGCAACACAGGCAAGTGCAACGTTAGAAAGACCAGACGAGTTTTTTTTTGATGCGTAAAAACATATTTTATTTTCCTTGAACCTTTGATTCTCCGTGCTACATGACATTGTATACTGAAAATAGCCGTATCTCGACTGCTCTCTCTGAGAAGATATACAAGTGCGTGCGTGATTGAGGAAAAGTCAAAAGTCAAAGCATTAATTCTATTTGGATGCTTTATTTGATATCTTATTCAGTTAGTTGAATGGTAGTTAACTTGATTACAGATAATTGATATATACGATTATTACAAGAGAGATTATACTGTGTACAACATGTAAATTCACTTAGGCCGACATGAAATCTTATAAAGAGACAACTTATAATATTATATACGAGTTTGATTTCGCTACTTGTACCTGAGCAGCTTTACAGAAATGCGTTTTCTTTAAATGCAAACAAAAATATTGCTCAAGGTAAACTACTATTTCGTTTTGACAGAAACCACAATATATATTATTATGATGAACTGTACTATATATAATATGCAATAAAAGAAGCGAGTTGACTTTTTATACAAAAATCAGTCCTCATAACAAGCTTATTATATGCCGCGTGCTTTCCTCTAATCAAAGAAATGTGATGCAATATACGATACTAAAAAATGACATAAAACTTTTCCTCTTCTTATATAAAAGCCGTGACATGACATGCGGAAGCTTTTTTTCGTACGATATTAGACTCTAGTCAGAGCAAACGCAAACTGTCTAAAAAAATCTTTGCCTTGCTTCGTTTTATGTTCTGAAATAGCAAATTGGTGTAATGGGAACGCGATGCTTCTTTTCTCTCTCTCTTCTTCTTTTTTTCTTCATGGTTATTATATTATTAGCGCAGAGGAGAAAGAGACGGAAAAGCAAAAAGAAACATAACTATTTAGTTGGGTTGAAAGAAGGAGAAAGACTTACATTTTCCCTGTAGTCGATTACAACTCCTCCGTAGACATCAGTTCCGTTGGGTCGATTGATGATCACTCCTGGAGTTGGATTTCTGCCGATATCACAAGAAAACACACATTAGCCACATAAATGTATACAATTTAAGCATACTAGTTTAGCTCAAGCTATTGCTCTCTGTCTGTCTAGTCTTGCAGCCAGAATTACGTATGTACAACAAGAGCATCATCATCATCATCATCCACTTGCACTACTGCTGCTACTACTGAAGAGTAGTCATTATCATTTGTGATAATAATGGCAAAAGAAAACTACTACGACGAACGAACGAACGAGTGCTTTCTTTCTCGTTTCGCTTCTTTTTTTATCACCGTTTCACTCGCTCCTCTTCTCAACTGTGAATCGTGTGGTTGCACAAAAGAAAGCAGTGCAAAAAGCAGCAGCAGAAGAAAAAGTAAATGAGCGAGCATGGGAGGTGGTGGAAGAGGAGAAGGAGGAGAAAAAAGTAATATTAGCAATCAAACATCAAACCTTAAAGGGAAAAGGGAAAGGAGCTATAGGTTATTATTACTATTACTACTCCCATCAAAATCATTAGTGCTATTATTATTATTATTACTGCTCTCTGGGCTGCCTATATAGCCTGCCACTTCCACCTTGTATGCATTTTGCAGGCAGGCAAAGAAACGAATGTGCTTCTATTGCTGCTAAATAAATAAATGGTGGTAGCGATGATGATGATGATGGTGAAGAAGAAGAAGAAACGATGGAAGGTTGAGAAAATAAGTGGATGAAAGCGCACATTATGGAAGCATAATGGTTTATCTTTATCTCAGGTCAGTTTCCATTCATTCGTTAAGATTCACTGTGGAATAGGCCTAATGTTTTCCAGTCAGATTGCAAAAGTCCATTAGGTTCAACATTGTACGTCTAAATAGTCCTCAAGTCTTTAAACAGAATTACCTACTCGAATGAAAAAGAATTATTTTTTCAAGGGACTGACACTGATTCCTGAGTCGTAATAATATTTTTCTGAAATATGCTATTACGCGTGCATTCGAAAATATCTAATAACATTAGCCAGTCATGCGTGTCTGCAGAAGAGAGAGAGAGAGAGTGAGAGTTTTAAACTCTACTTAACCTCTGCATTTTCAACTGTACTCCTAGTACCACCACCAGACTCCATCATAATCTACTTTTATATTTATTCATGCATTTCCTATACGTATAATTGGAAATATTTTTGGTATAATCCTTTTAAACGTATAATAAGTTATAAGACATCATTTCTCGCTGCTGCTGGGATTTAATGGACGTTGATAAGAACTATAATGGAACCAATAAGGAAATCATAATCACTCACGCAAGTAGCAGGCGTACATTTTACCCTGACTTTGCACTAGCTTCTTCTTTCAAACAAGAACTCAGCAAACAATATTTTTAATCTAAGAAGAAAAAAACGTTAATGACCTTTCCAAGCAAAATATATAAAGTGAAGAAAAGAAGCAAAGCAAACTAGCCACGTATAATAAACAGCCTTGAACAAGCAAGAAGATGATGAGAATATATTGCAGTTGCTTTCAAGAAACACGTCATTTTTAGTCAGTCAGTCAAAGAGAGAGAGAGAGAGAGAAAAGTTTCAAGTTCATCTATTATGGAAAGTACAGACAAGAGAGAAAGGCGCGACGACGACGGTATAGTACGACTCTTACTTATTTTTATTGGATGATAGAATAGAATTACATCCATTCGATCGAAAGATCATCATCGTCATCGTCATGATTCTTTCAATGTGCTTGTGCTCCTGTCTTCGAGGAGTTGCTTTATATTTTATGTCTTTAATTTCCCCCTCCCATTCAACCGTGTAAATGTAAGTAACTCGCCAGAGAAATGGAAAAAAAGTCAACGTGCAGACACCCACCAACCTGGTGGAATATACAAGAGAAAGCGTGAATGAATAAAGAAAAGTTAGTCGAAGCAAACAGCAGTATCACCACCAGCAAGACTTGTGCTCTCTGCCATCGCCATCGCCATCATCATCATCACGGAGCACATTAAGATTTTCAAGGGAAAAAGCCGAAAAAAAGAAGAAAGACGAAAGAAAATGTTTCCGGGGCTGCTGGTGTCATTACAGTGGTGGTTGCCTAAAAACTTATAACGCAAGTTATTATTATTATTATTATATCCATGTTACGCGGACCGTCGTCGCAAGTCGTGAGAATGGGAAGGGGAACACAGACATACATACGTATACACATATAGCATGGCAGCAGCGGAGAAAATGAATGGGAGTTTTTTATTTGAATTACCGAAAGGTAGTAGTGGTAGTAGCTAGTAGAATGGTGTGCGCTGTGGATTGTGAAATTGCTTGTTGGACAAAGGTAATGTGAAATTTGGGTCTAACCACTGCAACTACTGCTGCTGCTGCTTCCAGTGGACTACACAGAAGCATGATAATAAAAAAAATGTTGCAGGGTGTTGTTGCTGCCACCAGTTTCGTTAGAAGACGAAATTGCATAAGTGTATAGGTAAGTATATATAAGCGATTATAGTAAAAATGGAACATGTAAGTCGACTCATTGCCGGTCGTTCGACGACTCATTTAACGACCAATCCTACCTTACTTTATTTCCCCTACAACCACGTAAGCAACAACAACAGCAGCAGTAACAAGTAACAAGCAGCAACAAAAACAAAAAAAAACGCCGGATAAAGATGAAGACGATATAATACACAGTAAAAGTCATTACGTTACATTATATTACATTGTGTATAGGTTGAATGAAAGTGAATAAAAAAAAGAAAGTTAGGCTGAGTTGGTTAGAGAAAAAAAGAAAATTGGATTAAGAGAGTTGCTTGTGTTCAATAGTAAGTAGTAGTTGGGTGGTAGAGGCTATTTTTTTTGTTTTGTTTTGGTCACTGGCTACAACAGTCACCATCACTGGTGGCTGTGAAAAGAAAATTTCTTGTAAATAAAACGAGGGAAGGGGAGAAAAAAAGAGATACGGCGAAGAAAGAAATGAAAAGGCGGAACGTAAATGACTGAATGGATGAGAGAGGAAAAGAGGGAGAAAGCTGTTGAAAGAAACAAGAAAGGCTGTAGTCTGGTGGTGGTGGTGTTGTGGAGGTAATGAAACTGTATATTATGTTGAAGTGGGGTCTGGTCTAGTACTTGGTGAGGTCAGGCGTTTGGAATGTTTTTGGTCACTGAAAAATATTTTATACTTATATTCTTGATCGAAAATCAATGCGCTGGTATGTAATACATTATTCATTTAAAAGAGATGAGAAAATATAGACTGCTGCAGTTCAAAATAGCTTTTGATTATAGTTAAGTTGATGTTGCTTTATAAGCAGTATAATGACACTGCAAATGAGTAATTTGATTCAATTGAGAGCATTTTGGAAAATTAGTAACTAATCTTGTAACCTTATACTTTAATTTTCTTGACAGTCAACTTACTTGACTGAAAATACACCGGGTGCAACCCTAGTTATCAACAAGGTTCTCTCTCAAAAGGTAAAGTGTAAACAAGCACAGAAGCAAGTACTGACCTGTCTATGTTTAAATTTTAAATAAAACTCATGACTCATGATGACTGTGTTCAGTTGTGGTAATGTAATTTTGATGTGATAAAAAATGAATATACAAAGATATTTGTCATTTAGTTATGAGTTTTGGACCGATAAAGTTAATAAAAGCGCAGTAAAATTAAAGCAAAAGCCAAATTGTTCATTACAATATGCTATGCGTGTGTGCAAACACAGTGTCAAGTAAAGTTTCCAGGAATTTATGAAACTCATGCTACGTGTATGGCCCTTTTACTTTCAACAAAGAAGCACTCAAGCTTTTAACGTTATTTTACACTGTGATAATATTTTTATTTAAAATTGGAAGGCATGGAACAAGAATGAGATTGAAATACGCAAAGTTTAAAGAGTATAAGCAGAAATTATTCAACCTGAGCTAACTTTGTGTTAACTTTGCCGAGAAATCTCAGGTTCAAATTCTCTTTCAACCAACCACACATTCCCAACCAACAAATAAAGAACGTACATAAACTTTTGTATTGAATCTGACTATCTGACTTTATATTGCAGATTACAAGTCAGCTCTGCATACAAATAGCAAAAAAAAGAGATTTTCAGATATTTGCTCCTTGCATGTGAACGAAAAATTAATGTCTTTTGAGTTTATAAAAATTGCATTGCAATCCAAAAAGTAATTTTTGATTTTCTCTGGAGATACATACAATCCAGTCAAAAATGGAAGAATGTAAGGGAAATGTGGCAGAGTCGTACCTGATGTCTGTAGTTGTAGTATTCATTCGAGCCAGCCACAAGTACTGCCCAGATTTTCGATGGATTCACTGGAGGTTCTGGCTGAGTATTATCATCGTCGTCATCAGATGTGCTTTCCAATTGTTCATCGGATTCTGATGATGTCACGTCATGGCCCTCTGGATTCGTTGGAGCATCAATATCAACACGAGCATAGTTATACTCAAAAACTTGTACAAGATCGTCTTGTCGTCCGCGAGAGGATGTAAGATCTTCACCCTCAACAGATTGAGCAGCGAACAAAGAGTATGAAAGGAAAACGCAGAGCGCATACGAGATGAGCCCCCACCGGTGCGACTTTTGGAGGAATTTCATTCCTCCTTCACTTTTACCCACTGCCATATTGAGACTCCCAACTTTTGTCTTTACTTGTTTGTGATGCACGTAAACCAAATTCACAGAATGGTAATTATTAGAAAAGAGCCAAAATCCTTTACCTTTACCTACTTTGTTTTCACTCTGTTGTCTTGCTCGACACGCAAGTACGAATGCTCACTTTTTGCAGTGATATTTTGAAGTAAGTAAGCAGTAACGCACCTACCTACCTACTTATATATGATCTCTGAAATGTTTGCGACAGTTTGGATTTTACAAAACCACCACAGCTATATAGCTATCATCACCCACCACTGTACAAACTTTTGAGAGACACAACCCAGCTTTAGTTACGTACGGCTTCAAGCGGCACAGTTTTAACAGCGTATGTCCAGAGCTTTGTCTCCTTTTCAAACAAAATTCACACAAAGTGTGCTTAATAGCACGTAGCTGACAGATTGGACTAATAGAAATCCACACCATTCATGTTTGCTCCATCATCATCGCTATTCACCACTGACTGGAAACAAGATCTAGTACAGTTTGCAATACCACCAGTATATAAATATTGAATAATCCTCTTTGTTCGAACAAAGCAGACAAAAAGGTTAATGCAGCATCTCTGGTGGTAGCTTTGCCGAGGATAAAGTACAAAAAATATTCTGCGTTATGTATGCCCACAAGAAGAAGAGCCTATTTTCTTCTGAAGACTCTCTATCTTGGACTATGGCTGATATTATGACTAATGTTGTGTAATAACAACTACGTGAGCAGCAATGAACTGAGAATGAATACAAAGAAGCAAAAAAACACGATTAAAGGCTCTAGATTTATCTACAAATAGCAGTGAGCAGAATAGCATCATCATCACTATGAGTAATCAACAACGGTTAGTTGAGTTCAGTTATTATTGCATGCACATATCAACATCGTCACGCAAAAAACAAATTATTTCGCTTCAAAAACAACATTTTTAGTTGTGCAGATGTAAGCATTACATGCAGAATGTTGACGCTAGTGAACCTCAAGATGAGAAAAAATATAGTGGATTTTTAGACCTGCTATTAGTGCTATTATTATAGACGAGAACAGAGCTCTATGCAAAAACGTTTTTTTTGGCTATCAACCACTTGTGGATCTCGTGCTCATGTAAGTGCATCATCATTTTTCATGAACATCAACATGATATCCAGTTTTTTGTTCGTTCGTAAATACACCAAAAAAAAGGTTAAAACGTTGCCTTTCGTTCGTTTCATGCATTGTGCTTTATACTGACAAAGAAAGATTTAGTGTGTTTTCTCACTCAAATAGAACTAGGATATGGCAAATCAGAAAAAAGTAGCACATTGAACTTCTCTGTTAACTTTTAAGGGCTCCCTGGTATGTTAACTTGTAAGGGCTCCCTTGAAT
>JAHZMT010001300.1:0-19886 GCA_027743785.1 Sinhomidia bicolor
TAAAAATGTATATATTGTGTTGTGCTTTGTGCTGTGCTACTAACCTTGATGCATTATAGATTCAGAAGTTATTCTCTAGTTGGAGGCTGGACGGCGACGAAGAAAAACCTTGAATTTATTTTAGAGAGAGAGAGAGGCACATTATTGTGCTCATTGTTGATAATGGTAAGTGATAGAAATCTATGCTATAAGCAAAATAAATAAGGTGTATGTAAGTTGGTGGATTAAGACAAATCGACTTGTTAAAAAAATTGACCTAGTCACAGGAAGCCATCAAAGACTTTTGTCTCAATTTGAAATGAAAATAACGTTTATTTTGGCTTTTTTGGCGAAATTTGACCTTCACAGTTTTTATGTTTATACAATTTTACAGACTTTTACCCGCAATAAGTTTTAAAAGTAAAATATCGCATCATATCGCATAAATCTTTTACAGGGAAAAAGGTTTTTGTGAAGAAAGTATCCATATAAGGTAAACCAGAGAAAAGTAATTCATAACTTTAAAACCCAAAACTATTAACCAATTAGTACGTCCTTTGAGACAAAGCATACTTTTTTACAAGCAAGTAATCGAATTTACTGATAAACAAAACTCAAACGTACATATTAGTGAAGTACCAGTCAAACTTACAAACAGGTACGTTGTTTTCAAGTTTTTTATCTAGATTGAACTTGACGTAAAACCACTAAAGACGATTATGGTTGTGTATTAGATCGGAGATCATAATCAATTGTTTGCAAAGAGAAAGATCAGCAAGGTAAACAGACAATGAATAATAAAGATACTACAATGGTCAGAAAACGACATATATTAATTAAGGAACTTTTAAAATACGATATCATGTAAAATATTCTTTTTAAATAAAAATTATTGAGAAGCATCAACTAAATGCACAATAAAAGCAATATACAATAATTGATTTTTTTAAATTTCCAAACTGTACAGACATTACATTTTTCTTGAACATTGAGAAAAAGTTAGAAAAATTCCAGTTTTCCTGTTATGCAATATGCTATTATTTTTACCTGTTAGTGCACGATATTTTTTTCCGTTGGAGAATTTGAAAGGATAGTTATAAATAAGTTACAAACAAGTAACGCGAGTGTTCATTGTATTGAAGAGTGAATAAGAGTGCACATTAGCGAAGAAAGCACATCATCATTTTTATCCATTCCAGAGTGCATCACTTTAGCGTACACTTGTAATATTTATCTGTTGTCATCCGTATAAGGCGGATGCACGCGGTGTTTGTTACTGCGTAGGTACACAGGTATAGAATGCCGGTATACTATTTTTATAAAAGTAACTTGCTCTTCAGTTCAAGACCAAAACTAACTTATATAAAACGCACAAGAAAGGTAACAAAGTGTAACCTTCACGGGATATTTTTTTATTCCGCCAAATTCTATTTAACAAAAGAAAGTATACAAGCCATTCAAGTAGCGGCACCGGAAACTATGCTATTTACTGTAGACATTCTCTCAAAAATTCCGTTGTCGTACAATGAGAATCACACGAAGAAAGAAGTAGTATATTAGATTAGCAATGGAAGAATAACGCATCTCTCTTGCTTCCACAGGAAAAAAAGAATAAGAATCATTAACTTGCTACTACTCGTTCCTTTCTCAAAATACTTAATGATCTCTTTACAAGCACAAGATGCTACGATTATATTCTGCATAGGTATATATACAAATGTAGAATAATAGAACATGCAGACATGAAAACTGCACCGTTTTTCTTCCTCCCATTCATTCGTATTCTTATATTACAGCATTAACTCCGCACGTTATAGCCGTAGAATAGAAATTATACTGAAATAAAATGTAATATATTCTGTTATGCGTGCGTGAATAGAAATGGCGCATCCTAATGTGAAAGCATAAAAAATACGTGCTTCTTATTTGGAAACTTGGCTGCAAATGAAAAAGTTTGTGTCTATTTATGATTCAAAATAATGTTTCTTTTTATACGAATTCCCCCACACCCAGTTGAGGATTCACAAGATTTTGCTTTTTAATGAGATTTATGGCTACCACTTTACTTTCTACCAGAACGAAATAGAGAAAGAGGGAGGGAGGGAGGGAGTGTGTGTTGGTATTTGCAAGAAAGAATACAGATGAGTAGGGAATTAGAAACTCGGGATGGTAATTGGAATGGATTTTATTGCAACAGCACCAATTTATGCTTTTATAGGGAGTTTCTACTTTTTTTCAGTTGTAATGTAATAGTGTGTGGCGGCATTTGTAAAAGTTGTGAGTGAGTGAGCGAGTGTGTATGTGTGTTTGTGTGTAATGTTGCATTGCTCCCTTATGGCGGTCTTACAAGAAGAATAAGCTTTATGGCTGTAAGCCTTTGCTTTATGAAAAGGCCCCATGAGAAAGTAGTAGTTATTGTGGCTTTAGTATTATTATTATTATTATATGGTGTGTGCACACTCTTTTACTAAACATAGTCTATTGCTTTCATGGGCCCGACCAAAGTGACTGCCATTACAATATTAATGTAAGTTTTTTAACAAGTGTTGGTGGATGGAGTAGTCGCCGTAGGTTGGTGGTGAGAAAATGATACAAACGACACATATAGGCATAAGTAGCCGCTGGCGCTACAAGTTTGTTGGGGTTTATGTGTTAAAGACTTTCACTTGTCCATCTGTATGACGGATTTAAAAACGCAATAACAACATGCTTGTATTTTAATGCTGCTATCAGATTATTTAGTAAACTTTTTTCTTCGTCTTTTTTCAATATTAAATATTAAATAAAAGTATTTTAAAAATTATACCTGTTATAAAATACCCAACTTGTAAATGCTACTTTGTTACAGCGGGTAAAACTGTCGCAATCCCCATCAGTGTCATAAATCCCATTATACCAGTTTACGAAAGACTTTCCATGAATCAGAATTGTCACAATCCCCATCTTGAAAGTGTACTTATTTTCTAGTCAAATGCAAATGTGAACAAAGCGTTTTATATCTGTATTAATATGAATTTAAACCTCAGGGAATTTAATGTCAATGCCACGATTCAAGTAATTGTGTTCGATTTCGTTTAACGGCATACGCTATTTATAGACATTTTATTCATTTGAGGTTCTAGCAACGTATCAAATGATATGCAGGTATTACAAAGGTGTACTATCTAACTTTGCATTGGGTGACGGTTTGTAGCCTGTGAAGCCTGTGTTTTACATGCGGCTGAAGAGAAATGAAATAAATTTAATAGTTCAAATATATTGGAGCAACAAATATGTCTTTGATAGTTTTGCAATCGAAAGTTTTACAACAAATTATCAATTTGTATATGAAGTTCAATGGAATTAAGAAGACATTGTGCAAGTTTTGATCGCAAACACGATATTATTTTAAATTGATGGAATTTGATAGTTTTGCAATCGAAAGTTTTAGAACAAATTATCAATTTGTATATGAAGTTCAATGGAATTAAGAAGACATTGTGCAAGTTTTGATCGCAAACACGATATTATTTTAAATTGATAGAGTGGGGCATGTAAGATGTGTGGAAATATTATAATGTCGCGGCGATGATATTTAAAAGCCGACTACCTATGCGGGTTCAGAAGGGATCAGCTTTGTATGCTTGTCATAATGTCATGTGTGGGAGATTCGGAAAAGGTCAAGAAGTGCTAACCTGTCTGTTTTAAAGATCACTTGTAAAACTTTTTATGTACTGTTGACGATACGAGCAAACAAGCGTGGAAATACGGTGGGGGAGGAACTATAAACTTTTCCAATTTCTACCTGATGCTTGACTTGATGTATTATAAAGTTATTCAGAATACTTAAAATACTCCCACGCACATCTACAAATGCAGAGAATGCTTTTGGTGTTTTGACGAATGCATGTATAAATTACGTCCTATCAAATTACCGTTTGGTAACAAAATGGCATTGCAATAATAATAAAGAGTTTCTCAACTGGCCCCATATGTTGAGCATGTATACACAGCTCAGCATCCCACGCACGACTTTCACCAGCCCATCTTAGAATAAAAGCGTCCCGTTACTGGTAATAGCAGCTATGCTTCAAATGAATTCATGTTTTCCACGCATTTACCGTAAAAACTCATCAGTCGTATTGTGTTTGTGAATGATTTGGAATCCATTGTTTTTAATTATCCTTGAAAAGCATACATAGCTATAACAGTTATGTTGTATGTTAAACAGCCGAAGAAAGGTTAACTCTGAAATTTTTGAAGAAAAAGTCAATACGAGTAGTAGTAGTCAATGGTTGAGTTGAGATAATAAGTTTGCACATGGTAGAAGAGACATGCTATATATAACTTATTACTTTTAAAATGCCTAAGGTGGCATTACATATTTAAATGCAGCCAAGTTTTCCTGTAACTTTTTGACTACTGACTCCATCAAAGTTAAAACTTTTCTTGAAAATTCGTTACGGAAAAAATAAGAAGAAAAAAAATCATTTGTCTATCCAAACACTTGGTTTCACCATACATGTGCAGTATTATTATTGTTGCCATTTTCATTCCAGTCTCTACAAGTTTGCAACAAAGATTTTAATGTGCAATTTTGAAACATGATGATATCATGCAAAGTAGTGAAGCATGTATTATGCAAAGATTATGAAAATGTTTCAAAACAATTGAATAAAGTATGCAGCATGCACACACATACATATATTGCTTTTGTATCATGCCATTTGCTTGATCAACAGCAGCGAGAGAATATACCTACCTACATAAGTTTAAAAAAAATATGTAGGCATATTCGCTCATTTCATATTCTTTCTACCTCCTATTTGTACGTATAATTTGATGTCTCCCTTGCGATGAATCATTTTTCAAACTTATGACTATCTACTTCTGTTATCCGCCACATTCTGAATTTACTCAGACACTTTATGTATTTCGTTCGCTTCACTTGTCTCTGATGCCAAACAAGTGTATACAATCACTGAACGAACGTGAGTGAACACCCGGTTGTCTGTAGTACTTGTACTTTTTTCAAACACACAGAATACGATTTTCCACTGTTACATTGCATCAACTTGAAGGGCATCATTTGGTGTGAAAGTACAAGAGAAAAAAAGGTACGGCACACATATATCAAAGGTATGCATTCTCTCTGTCTATGCATTCCATTCCAACCAGCGCTAAACTTGTAACACCAAACAGGAAAAAGAGGAAGAAAAAAAAAGTTTTTTAAAGGAAAAAAATTTGTCTTTGTAACTTTTGAATCATTTATCAACTTTCAGTCGGAACCCATATGCTTTGCGCTAACTCGCTCAGAGAACGAAAGCGAAAAAAATGCTCTGGGTCTGAAAAGGCGTAAAAAAAACTTAACCTTCCCCTTCGTACGATCTCCTCAAATGATCTCTCTATACTTTTTTATCTGTACTTGTAAGAATACAGTTATACAATATATCATTTTATTATTGTTTTGTATTTGTGTACGCAATAAATGCATAAAAATCCTTGTCTATGCTGTACGGTAACTGGGCAGTGGCAGTAGTAGTCTACCATACCAATGTTATAAGTTGCTTACACAAATCCGGTAACAATGCGGCAAGTAGTAAAGCATACATTGTTTGTTAGTAAAAAAGGTAAAAAAGGTGAAAGGTCCGCTTAGTAAGTATAAGTGGATGCATACAAGATAAAAAAAAGAGTTCAGCCACGCAAAAGCTAAGGTGTTTACCCTTTATTTGTTGTTGTTCTTTTTTCTAGTATTCTTTTCTTACTTCTTGTCTACTATGCTTTTTTTTACAAAAAAGCTCACCCTTTTGTTCGTTTGTAAAACTATTATTGCTTTACATGTATTATTATATTTGCTGTGAGTGAGTGAACAGTTTGTTTCTTTTTTTGTGTTTTATGCGAAAAGAAGACTTGCAAGTTTTAAAAGAAAAAAATATATAAATTACCTACATTTTGAGTACACATACCGGAAGACACTTTAGGTTCGTGGTTTATGTAGTAGTAGTAGTAGTATTTGGTTATAAGTAAAAAAAAATTCCATCAGCTTCCCAACATCTTTCTTTCCATTTATTTACTCACTACAATTTGCCAATTTCGAATTATATGTCATGTCTTTAGCTTGTTAAAATTGTAAGCTTTCGTTACTTTCCTGAGTATTTTTTAAGATCATGTCATTTGGGGGAAATTGGACGGTTGAGAAAATACCACATGATGAGGTTTTACACAAGTAGAAATTGCTTGTACATGAACTCCTGTTGTAGCTGTAGTAGTAGAAGTAAGTAATAGCAGCAGCAGCAAGCACTTTTTTGTATTGTATAGGCACGCATGCAGGTATTTCTATCATTACAGACAGGTGAAACATGCTTAAAAAATTATTCTTTTTTTTCTTCTGTAGCTTTTTTAACCCAATACTTGTGTATACCCAATATGTAGTGATTTCCGTGCATCATCTACTATAAACTCAAAGAGGATACCCATAAAATATACTTATTCTTCTCAAGGGCTTGGCCTTACTGGAGAAAGAGTATAAAGGTTCTTAAGGGGCTTCCTTTTCTCCAACTGCATGCAGCAGTAAGAAGTATTAAAGTAGATAATGTTCAAAGTTTTATAGTTGTTTATATATATATATAGGTATATATATATATATACTCGTATTATGTATGCATTAGTATGAACGTAGTAGTAGTAGGTTTGTACCATTTCTAACTGTACATTTTTTTGTCTTTCCTTCCTGTAAGTAGAATTTCCTTCCACCTTTATTTGCTGCTTGTTAAAAAGTAAGTGATGCATTTGAAACTCGAGGAGACTCTACGATGTGCTTAGTTGTTTTTTTTCTGCTTGGTATTTCTTTTATTACTTGATGGCCTGTCATAGTAAAAAGCAAGTGTTCTCCGTATGTACATATTGTGTGTATCTTTGTGCAAAAAAATACTAGAAAAGAACTTTTTCCAAATAACTAGAGGTTCAGAGATTGTAATAGTATGTTGTAATGATGATGATGATATAGTTGAAGAAGACGAAGCAATAAGGTTGTGGCTGTGTGTGTAGTGTAGTGGCAGTATAGTAAAAGTGTATAGAGTAGCAATAAGTAGCACGATTACGTGACATTACAACTTTCATTTTCTTTTTTCTTATTTTTTTCTTCTCCAACTCCCTTACTAAGGGGGAAATTTACCTGGCCGTATTTATTAAACTCAACATTTTTTTCCTTCTTCCACGCTGCACTTTCATGGGCTCTGTGTAAGACAAGAAATGACAGTTCTCTTCTTCTTCTTCTCTCTCTCTCTCTCTCTCTCTCTCTTTCCGTGTTCAAATAAGCAGTTATACATAATAGTAGTTGGGGTAAGTGTGTAATAGTCTATCCTTCTCTTCTGTTTGTAGAATTATTAGTATGAGGTTATATATTTTTCAGAGGAGGATAGAAAATTGTTTGCTGCCAAGGTCGAATTCTCTCACATCGAGCAGGTCTAATGAATACGTGATGGAAAGGGCTAAGACGATGAAAAATGGGAATGAGATGGGAATGTAAAATGAGACAAGAATTTTGAACGATGAAAAGCTGGAAGAATTTGTTGTAATAATAATAAGTTTTTTTCTCTTCTACTACTTTGTAGGGAAAGGAGAAACTTTTGGAATAGGTAATGCGATTTTAATCATCATTCATGTCTCTTGTAAGCATCAAAATTGTACTATTTTGGAAAAGTTTCGTTAGTTGTGGTGATAGATAAGATAAGAGCAAGCCGAAAAAAAATGTTATTGTAGATGCATATTTAGATAAGCCCATTCCAGTTGTGTTAAATATAGTTTCCTGTGAAGTAAACCTGTTTAAAAAAGTTGAGAAACGGGAATACAAGGATATACGTATTGATATTAGCACATTATTACTATTATAAAACTAGAAAAATATTAAAGTTTGATAAAGATATTAAAGTTAGATTGTTTAAAATTTATGTGTGTACGAACTTCGATCGTTAAATTGCCATATGCGAAATTTTATCTCTGGATATGTTTGAAAAAGCTAATGAATTGTTTGCTGGCTTGCTTTGTTGCGGTTTTCCGTACGTCGTCGTTGTTGTCGCTGTTGTGTACAGAATAAATGGAAAATGCTTTGTTATTAACCTCTTTTCCACCTCAGCCATCCGTGAAATGGTCTACCTGTGCCCCGCTCTGTCAGGTCTTGACTATTATTATTATACTACCACAGTAATTATAATTAATGATAGGAGTAGCATAAATATAACTACTACGAAGATGATTGTATGCTTTGCCATATGTGTATGTATGTAAGCATATCTTGGCTTTATGATTGTAGGTACTTTTTATAAGACACACCTACTTTTTATTCGCATGGAGGGTTTTTCAAAATATACCGGCGGACAAACCAGCGGGACTTAACTTGAGTATAAAAATTACTCAAAGGAATTGCAAATTTGAATGATAAAAATCGAAATAAAAGTTTTATCAAAAAAACAATTTTTGCAGATATGAGACACGTGCAAACTTGGTGAACTGTATGTAATGTGTATTCATTGGTAATAGGTAGGTAGGTAGTCTGGAACGTTTTTGTGGTCTCAAGATTCATTTAGCAAATTTATATGTTGTCTTACTGAAAGTGCAAAATGTAGCATTAAATTTAGGTACAAATATCAAGACTACTGGGGAAATCCCCAAAAAATGTTTATTTGAGATATAGCCTATAGAACACGACCTGTTTTACACCAAATCATCAATTTGGTAATAATAATTGAATTGATGATGAGTTAAAGCTCTTGTTATTATTATTATTTCATGTTTTCTTCTGTTTACCAAGAAAATGGTCATAATAACAAGAGCGTCATATAAAACTAACTCATCACATAATGGATTCCACCTTTATGTCCAGTCCAGTCCTAGCCCAACGGCCCAAGGTAAAATATTATTATTATTATTACGATCTGCAGTAAGAATCTATTAGGTAAACAATAAACAAATAACTTTGACGCAACTCCACTTTCAAAGTCAAGAAGAAAAAAAAATATTGTGCGAACTAATGTATGCATCTTACAAGAATAAATTACACATTTTCATGAAAAACATAATAGTTATTGAAAGATATGAGACCACAATGAACGCAATAATGATCAATAGACACACTAGTATTTCTCTTGAGGTAGCATAGTGGCTGGAGAACATGCAATATTGCAAATTGCCTCTGTTAATGCAGTTTAGATGAAATGGTAACCGATGATGATGATGATGCATAATAATGATGCCACTACGCTATATTCATTATTTTATGATTTGTCGGTGGTGTAGGCATGTACCTCTGCAGTAGCAGTGCTACTACTACTACTACTACTACAAAGCCACAAACGCAGTGCTTTGCTGCTGCAAATTAGTCAAGGCAAACAGGATAAAATGTTGTTTTTGCTGCGTGTGTCGTGTTAGGTATCCGCTGTTCTCTGTGGTAATAATCGCTAAACAAAATGGAAGTGAGCTTTTTAAGTATATTATTCTTCTCCTGCAGCAGCTATCATCATCATTCCTATGCTGAAAGCCGCCTATATAATAAAGCTAGTTAGTTATCCTGTTCTTCCTAAGTAGCTTCCTTTTTCAGCAGACTGTGTTGTGTGTGTGCAAAAACGTTGCATTTCATTGTCCATCTCCTCGCCACGCCAAGCCATAGCTTCAAGTTAAATTCCACGCTGTCTACATCATCAGCAACAACAACAACAACAACAAAGTGGAAGCAATATTGTTTTTTTCGCAAGTATTTTGCTTGTGGAAGGAAGAAGATGCTGGTAGCAGTAGTAGTAGTACATAAGGCACTGCTGCAACATGTATTTTTGTTGTTGTTACTATTGTTGTACATAGAAAAGCTACCGATTAGCTTGAGCAGTTAATTAAAATAACAGCAGTCTTTCATGTTTATCGTTGTAAGAAGGGTGTTTTCCGCAACACTTTAGTTATTTATTGCACTGCTACCTATTCCTCCTCTCTGTGGTATAAACCATATTATTCTACTTTACCAAACTGTACCAGCACCATGCAGCAGCAGTAGCAGCATCACTTTGTACAAAAGTGATTATCAAAAGTTTTTGCAGAAAAAGGAAGATGAATAAATAAGGAAACAAAATAATGTTCTACAGCAAAAAGTTTTGCATACGTCCGTAGAAGAAGAAAATCAAAAACAAATTAGCATTCTCTTTTTAAAGTAGCAGATACCTATTTATCATTATTTCCTAGCATGGATTTACTTAGTTTGTAGGTTGATTAGTAGTAGTAGTTGGGTAGCTACTGTGCATATAATTATTATGATACTTTGAAATAATATGGCGCAAATTATTAAACAAATAGTTGTAGGATTTGTTTGCAGAAATCAACTGGATTAATTGACTAAAAGATTATTTCGTTTGTGGAAGTATTTTTTTAGTTTTCAGGACACAGCAGGCGTACTTTTTTTGCTGAAGGCCCTTTAGATCCTTGTTGTTGTTAGGAAGAGAATACTTTTTGTACAATTTTTTATCACTTTATTTACTATTTAGCAGGAGATAGGTAGGTACAATTTGTGACGTTTGTTTCTTGGAAAACGGAAGAATGCTGTTGAATTAACTTAGCATTAGTTGCAATGTCAAATTAGAAGAAAAAAATACATTTTAGCCAAGTCATGCGGCAACTGTTTGGCGGAACCCTTTTGCTTGTCTTTTTTACCACACTTGGTAAAAACTTGTGTATATGTACGCGTTGTATTTGATGCTGTACAAACTGCAGAGCTTTGGCAATTAGCTGTGTTAGGACTGGCAACGCCAGAGCGGTAGAAGGGTATAATAATAGCCATCATTCTCATTCGTTTTAAATGGCCTGGCTTTAAACTTGCATAAAATATGGATGGTTTGATTAAATTATTTTCGTTTACGTTTTACAACACAAGGGTATATTTGTTTTTTTTTTGTTTTGAATTTTTGACCAGTTCATAACAACACCAAGCCGGTTTATTCTGGCTACGTTCAGGTTGATTTTCTATCGAGATGATTTGTTGGAGTGTATGCACCATAGGAGTGGCTAACTTGCTGTTTAGTCCAGACAAGTCATTCTACTATGATAAGGCCGTTCTGTTTAGTAAAAAAATGCTGTTTTCCATTTTCTGCTGATGATGTAACCTAACTACTACACTTTGAGTATAAGTAATGAAGTAGTAAAATCCGACATTGACATTAGAGGTATATGCATGAGAGTGTCTATGTATTTCTTGGTACACATAATAATTATAATTGCGTAATAGGTACTACCACAATAATCAGGTCGATTCCACGCCATCGGTTCTTGTGCAACCGTTGCACAGTTCCTGCTTCCTGTTCTAAGAAATGGTCACAAAATGTAAGCTATATAAAAAGGACGGAAAGCTAACATAATATAGCTAAGTAGCTAATCAACTAAACCATTTTTTTGCCACCTACCTGTATATGCATTAGACAGAAATGCGTACCAATAAAGAATTGAGGGAGTTTTTCAACTTTGGGAATTACAGTCAATTTTTGCATCTGTCATCCTTTGTGGAAATGGCTCAACGATCTCATGTATCAAAAAAGGAAGGTATATAGAGTTTGCTTGAAAAAAAAAACATTTCTTCTCTTTCTGGATCGTAACTCGCTCATCCTTAATTCCAAAAGGTATGATAAGGTGATGCAATTTTAAATTATTGTCAAGCCTAGACCAAAGCGTATTTGCAATTTACAATAATATTTGCGTATACCCCTGCCTCATGATGATAGCAAAAGGCATTGTTCATGCTTCTTTATATTTTGTACAATATTTTCGCTCGAGTAGCTTTTATTCTTATCATCACCTCTTATGCGAGGTCCTTGTAAAATTATAAAAATGTATCAGACAATCTATCCGTATTCCATACCCACATACCTCCTATGCATACACTCATCATACATGCCACACCGTAACTAAAGATCCCACTGTTATTATTATTATTATTATCTTTACAAAACTTGAAAAGTTGCGAGATAACTTTTTAAAACATAAAATAAAATATACTGAAGAAATATATGATAACAATATATGAAAAAGCTAGGAACGATAAGTCTCCTAACCTTTCACATTGCCACTTTCATTTTCCAATCCTCCAGCAATCCACACATTATTTTCAGCTTTTTGGCTTCGCTTATTATTATATACAGCTCCTTCTGGTCTAACTTTTCATTTTTGTATTTCATCAGCTATATACACAATTCAACCAACTCCACACTACTATACACACAATATAAGTACATTGAGATATTTGATTGTACAACTATTTATTAGTCAAGTAGAGAGGCAGCAGGTTATATAATAATAATAATAGTATACCTCTCTATTCGCACTACATGCTATACTGACTTCTCTTTTTACTTCTTTTTTCATAAATATATTGGAGGATGACAGAAGAAAAAAAATGTATGAAAAAATGTATAGAAACGAGGGGGAATATCATCATGAATTGAGCAAGTGGCGATCGTTTGAATTACATGGTTTTCCCCTCTCAACTCTTTTCTCCGTTTCTGCACTAAAAAGCTTTTTCTAAGCCGGCTCTTTACCATTCAGCACCACCACCACCATCTACTACACCAACTGAACTCAAAATGTTATAACAGGAAGAGCAGCAGCTAGTAGAATAGGAGAAAAATGCACTGTTATAATATGATGACGATTCGATACAAAAAAATTTCCTTTTTCTTTCTTTCTCTCTTCCTTCTTGGAATGTTTTTTGGCTCTTTGTATCCCCATTAAATTATATGGAGTCGGGTATTATTCACCAGTATTGGGATTATGTGGTGAGAACGAACCATTTTTTCGTCATTTATTCCATCGAGACGACCCCCTACGGCGACGAAAAAAAGAGCCCGTTTTATGTGCTTATTCATGTGTATGTATTCCAATAACACAATCAAAAAATGCAGTGTAATGTAACATATTGACATAATAATAACAGTGTAAACCTTATTGCTAAAATAAAATTGAACAGAGCAGCAGAATCCTTTTCATGCCTGTATACTTTGTATATATTATAATGTATGATCTTCATGTGTTTTTTGTAGAGATACATAGAAGACTGGAAAAAAATAGCTCTAGTGAAAGAACTCTTTATCGTGAATATAATTTTTGATCTTGCTGGCTGATACTTATGTGATGATATTGTATATGATACTGTTGGTAGTTCAACTTGGGACTTAATAAACGTGCTACATTGGCACTTTTACAATGATGATGACAACGAGGATGATGATGACGACTACTGCTACTATACTGCTGCTAACATTGGTTTTTTCTCTACATCTCATCACATGCATCCATGTGTAATGTGTTCTTATAAATAAATACACAGAAGTGGGAAGCATCATATCGGAAAAGACGAAGATGGGCAATTTCACATTTAAAATGCTTTGATGCGTGCACCTTCCTCTCAAATTTAGCAATATGTATTCAATATGGCTCGTCAAAACTGTGTCGGATTTATTGAGTTTCAACTTGAGTAGCTTTCTACACTTCATTCCCTGAGTTGAATAATAGAGAATGGAGAAACGGGGAGAAAAAGAAAGAGAGAGAGCTGGCTAGATGTACACGGAAACAAGACGAGAAAAAAACTGGAAGTGAAAACACGTCGACGGGGAAAGTCATGGCTGAAGCAGACAGAATGAATATTAGATAACCCAATGACTACCATTTTTGGTATTTCCTGCAAAAAAAAAACTTGGAAAAAATTACGTTGTATATATAACATTACTACGACCACTGTATAACTTTCAAGTTTTTCTTGAGTGTCCACGAGTATGAACTACGGATTTTCAACAGACTTTTTTTGGAAGGGTCGAGTTTCCTGTGAGTATAAAAAAGTAGCATACCCTCGCAGTTTTATTATGTATTATATATAGAATGTGGTGCTGTAGTTGTCGCGAACTTTTAAGCACTATATTATTCAACCATAAATGGAAGTTTAGAAATGATCAGTAAAGAAGCACAGGGCAAAGTAATGATAAGAATCAAAATAACAGCTTATATCATCGTGTACGAAAAACTTATATACTTGATACATAAGAAACAATATACAATTTATTGACGACAATAATAATCTTAGGATAATCAATAGTTTTTTGAAAAAATACAATCAAATATCTCCTTTTCCTTCCTCAGTAGTGGTAAAGCATTAGTAATTTAATAGAAGTCTGTATCATTCCGTTACTGTTACAAATAATAGCATGTCATCATCATCATCATCAGCACTTATTGACTTTATTAATTTATCTTGTAAAACATTCGAGAAAAAATAAGTATCGTTAGATAAGTGTTCAGAACGCAAAGTCTAATGAATTGTATCATCATGAGAAAGCATATAATGTGTGTCACGAGGAGCAATATCCATGAATCCGTAAGTGCAATATTTTGAGGGATATTATTATTGTAGCAAGAAGGTCAATTATTTTACAAGTCATTCAATTTTTGCTTCCTGAATATTTTATCCCTTCCTCTAGCGTAGGTACACAAATACATGCATTCATCCACAAGTCTATTTTCGGCCTTCGGTTTTGCACCCAAATACTAGCAGCAAAAGAAGAAAAAAACTATATTGCGACTAAACTTACAACACAACAACAAAGTTTTATCTATTGAAGACTGACCTCTAAACAAAAAAGTTTCAATAGCTGTATGTATCTATATAGTCTCTACTCGTACAACTAGTACTACAAAATACCAGGTAGCAAAACTCTCATTTGGTGCTGCTGCAATGCTGCTGCCTGCTTATTATTATAAGCACAGTATTATCGCTGTTCTTCTTTGGTACACTATTCATTCTTTATAATGACGATGAAAAGTAGACAGAATTGGCAAAAAAACTGAACTGGACGATGAAGAAAAAAAAGGTAGAAGAGAACATTGCTTTCTTCATGCATGCGGGTAAATTTTTAATCCTGGTCTTTTCTTACAAGCAACTCAATTTACATTTAAGCTCAAGCTTTTTTTCTCTCTACTTTTTTGAAAAAGAAGGTACAGACTTTTGTGTGTATAGTTGATGATGGATATTAAATGGCTACATATTGTACATTTATGGAAAGAAGCACTCACCACCACCAACGTAATATTGCCGTCATAGTGCAAAATAAATAAAATGCAAGTTTATTATTATTTTTTTCGCTTTTTCCTTCCTCATCTAAAAACAGACCTACCTATATCAACTCTCTACAAAAAGTAAGTATCATGAAGGTATACATGTAAAAAAGAACCTTGCCCAAGAGAAAATCTCTCGTATGGTTTTAATATTCTTCTTCTTTCAGTCAAACAGTCGCATATTATGCATACGTCCGGAATTGAAGCGTGAATTTAGCAAATTTTTAAAATGTTTTTTTTCATGTGTAGCAGTAGTAGTGCTAGTATGACGCACATTATTCCATATATCTGTAACATTACTTGTTAAATTTTCATTAGATAAATACAGTTTTGGGTATATTTTCAACAATTTTTGTATATATTTTTTTTCAAAAAATGTATTCGGACAGGTTTTTTTATAACAATAATAACATACAGTGCTATATATACAGTGAAAATGATTCATCAGGGTGTAAATATACCATGCAAGTATAATAATAATAACATTTATTTCTTTATACATGCATAGTAACTTTTATATTATTTTTTTCAAAGAAAAAGAACACTGTAACAGTAGTAGTAGTAGTAGCTGGTAGGCAATCCATGTTTAATTCCGGAGTAGACTATATATCGGGTGGTTTATTTTCAAGGCTTTTAAAAATACTCACTGACAAGACGAAAGAGAAGAGGTTAATGAATATTGCAAAGGAGTTAAGTTTCTTGGGAGCAAGAGCGCTGCTATAAATTGCGTTCATGAACCTTAAAAGGAAAATATACACGTTTTCATCTTCCAGAGCAAGCAAGGTAGCATAAGATTCCAAGGTGGTTTAAAAATATATTATTATTATTATATTCTATGTATATACAGTTTACGAAAACTTTTACACTTTTTTCCCTTCTTCCAGTAGCATTTCTACCACTGCTGAACCTCTTAAAAAGCATCTAGATCATCCTTGTTATTTTTTTTGCTTTGCATGCATCATAGATAAGGAGAGTAATAATAGAACCAGAGTAGTAGTACACAAAGTCTGCCAGCTAGTCTATAGTTAATTATTATTGTGTATAGCACTACGGCTGGAAGAATGTATTATGCACACTTTTAAACAATGTAGCCATCTTCTTCATCATAAGACGTAGAGAAAAAAAGAGGTTGATGGTGATAGTTTTTAGTAATTGTGGAGCTTCACTCCAACAAACTGACGCTGTTGGTGGTGATGATGATGCTAAAAATAACAAAAGTACATGCAATAGTAAAAGTGTTCACTCCAGTTTGTAGCAGCAGCAGCAGTAACAAATAAACTCTTGCTCTTCTAGATCTATGTACTTATTTACACGGAACTTTTTTGTGAACAACTTGAAGATCTTCTTGTGTGTGTGTGTGTGTGTGTGTCTGTGTGAGTACTTCCCTTCTGTGTCTGTGTGCATGACCGCAGTGGTGGCAGCAGCAGAAGCATTATTCGACGAAGAAGAGGAGGAAGACGCAAAAAGAGAAAGTTTTAAATTTAGGTCGACTTTTTACTTTACGTTTTCTCCAAGCCATAAATGTCAGTCAGTTGTGGAAAGGTTTTGTACATTATCCAATATTTCAAGTGCTGATATTACACTGTTGTTGGTAAGTTTCTGCTGCTGCTGCGGAGGCATCATCGGGTGAGAAAGTATGTCTGGGTTGATGAAGGGAGAGAAAATATGAAAAAGTTTCATGTAAGAGATTTACATTTATGTATTTTTTTTCTTCTTCATCTTTCCTCCCTCCTGTGTACCCGGGACACTGGTGTTGGGAAATTGAACGTGCAGTTATTATTATAGACCGTATATTTTGCTGGAATATGTATGTGTGTATATATACTGGTATGGTGCTGAATACTGAGCTGATCGGAAAAAACCAAGCTGGATGATATCATTGATTGTTTTCAAAATTCAATGCAGCTCGTCCCAAAAAAAACGAAAAAAAGTAACAACAAATGAGCACGTAGACACACGGTAATACGCGACTTGTGTAATACATATACTCGTATATTTTATTAGAATAAGCATGTAGTACCTTACATTAACATTTTATATATCTGACTCATTGATGATAAATTCAACAAGTCATGATATAAAAATAAGTGTTGAGAAACAGGTAAATTGACATGAATTATTTTCGTAAATTGTAAGGGAACGGTATAAGTGGCGAGTGGCGAGGTAGCTATTTTGGCGGAGTATGGTGAAATTTACATGTCTACGTGCACTAGGTGCACACATGTGCAGCATTTTTTTCTTCTGGGGGAAATACCTACTTGGGCAGAGTTTCAGTGTTCATATTAGGTGATCTACTACAGTATAGTAGTGTGTAATGTATGCATATTTTTTAGTTAAACGTGGTTAAACTCTAAATTAAAAAAAGATTATTCGCGTGCTGTTACCACATTGTTAAGAGATGTCAAACAACTTTTTAAAAAATTTGTAAAAATTCGCTGCTGGACGTGGCGACTCCACTCCATTCCGCACGTTTCCATAATACCTACTCAGTCGTATTCAAATTAACAGCAGGGACGTATAGTTAGGAGCAAGCCCAAGTCAAGTGTGTGTGTGCCTCTCTGACTCTGTGACTCATTTTCATAAATCTAAAACTCACACATTGTTATGTAGACAAATTTTTTCAAATGAAAAAAAAACACATTGTACTCTAAAACATGGAGTCAGTCACCAGATCATGATGACCTTTATGAATGTAAGATGCGCAGTATTTTCTGGGAGTTGTACAGACATCATAAAAATAAAAATAATAATAATAAATAAAGTCTGCGCAATACAATATACATAGTAGTAACTCTGCCACTAACTTTACATTATATATTCAAATAAATTTGTATAAATCTTATGTTTGCCCATAAAACCAACATAAAACAGTCGATATTTATTTAAGTTTTTTTACCTCGGAAAATATAGAGGAAAGATGTAATGAAATGCAAACACGTTATATGAAAAAAAATGTCAGCATTTCTCAGAAGAAGAGTCATGGCCCGTCAAGTAGTTTGTAGTTGATTTGTACGAAGAAAAAAGGTCTTTTTTGAATATAGTAGGCACAAATCAAGGACATAATGTTACAGACCGGTCCGGTCAACGGTTGTAATAAATGAACGTGAAATTGATTGGATAGGTTATTCCTATTTCTTCGTTTTTACCTTTTGCTTGGTAGGTCCCCCAGATTGAGTGGCGGACCACTGGCCTCCACCTGAAGCACTGCCTAAAAATTTTGCTTCTATTTTATATTCACTCGTTAGGTTATACACATACTTTATATACAATATTGACATTTCTTCAAGTAAAGCAATCATACTTCAAAGCTCATCATAATATAAACTTGCCAAACAAGTTGCATCTCTCTCTCTCTGCTCGTTCTTAATACTACTCGAACTCCAACAACGTACCATTCACCACCACTACTACCATCACACCGCCACTACTACAATAAAGCTAATAATGGGCTTGTTCTACACACATTTAACGAACCAAAACTTTTATTTTAGAGAAATTTTACATGTAAAAACTATATTGATATTACCTACTACTGAAATTTTTGCAGTTGATGATGTTAAAAATACCATTACAGAGATGCTAAATACATGCATGCTTAGGCACAAATGATATCATTTTACACGTTATGCAAAACTACTGAACGTGTAAACCAACACGTAGCCTGAGTGGCTGCTGCTGTGAGTCCCATGCTGATTAGTTTCTTGGATATGAGCTGCGAAGAAAATGATCGATACGCCTATCCATATACATTTTTACCAACCGTTGAGGGACTACGCGAGACAAAGGAATTATTATGTGCAAAAAACCGGTGGTGCTTTTTTGCGACTTAGTTGTACTCTTTTGCTTGAAGATTTGTGATTTTTTTCGCAAATTCATACGTCCGTACTTATACTTACTTTGCTGCTTGGGTTTATATAAATGATGATTCCCGATGGTTAGCCTATTCCGAGAAGATGAATTGAATTAAGTGTATAAATATGCTATTTGGCTGACTGGTTGGTTGGTTAGCTAGTATTACCATTGATAATACAGTAAAGTATAATTTACACTAATCCACTCTCTTTCTATACACAAGTTCTTTGCTGCACACTGTATGCCTCTATTATATCCAGGAAGATCAACATCACCTCATCAAAACGATGATTGTAATATATGCATTATCGTGCATGCAATGATTGTAAATTTTGATGATGGCGATATATAAAATCACGAGATGCTTTCGCAACACCACGACATTTGTCGCTTGAGTGGATGCAGAGATAGTCATACAGTTACAGAAAACAGTTGTCGGTTTAAAAAAAATTCTAGTTCAAAGTTTTTAGTTCTTCGTTGGAGTCTAGTAAATTTTTAGCCCAGTTTAGAAAATGAATCAAGTTAAAAGTTCCTTGTTTTTGTTACTTGCTGTAGCAAGTGTTGCAACCGTTCTTTGTCAAGATAACTCCGTCTCTGACGATGACTTGACAATAACGTATAGCCAAAAACTGGCATTGGATAAGGTGAGAATAAGAGGAAAAAAAGTTTACAAAACATTATTTCGTTTCCTGTAATATACAAAGTATACATATTATTTAAAAGACGCACATCTACGAGCAAAATGGTTTCGTTTTTAAATACAATAATATTTCGGATTTTGTTAACAGTTCAAGGCCCGTGTCGCTCCAGCTATGCCACACGATTACATGAAAGAAGATGTTTACCTAATTAATTGGCTTCGTGGTAAGTATAGCAAAAAATATGTGTAGGCTTTTCTATGAATTTGCATGCAATTCAGTTTCCTTTCAATCACAAACAAAGAGAAT
>JAHZMT010001301.1:0-24402 GCA_027743785.1 Sinhomidia bicolor
AAAAGAAAAGGGAAACAAGTTTTTCATTGAAGGAATGAATGAAAGGAGACTAGGCTCGAATATGGTTACAATATACGGGTGGTTCATGAACTGGAACTTGCTTCTGCTGCTGCTGCTGTCACCAACCACCACAATTTCCGATGCGAGATCGCTATATGCACATAAACAAAAATGTAGTAAAAAACTGTACATTTTTGGTGTAGTATGCAACTCTTATGATACGATGATGACAACGATCATATCAAAAGTTGTATTGAAACTGCATATAGGTAGGTAGATAAAGAATGGAAGTAAGTACAGAGGGAAACTTTTGGTACAAATATATAAACTATTTTTTTGCTGCAATATTCTTTGGTGTTGTTTATGATGATGTGAATGACAAAGCCGAAATCTAACCGCTCACTACTACAACTAGTCAAGCGAAAGTAAAAAGAAGTAAACTGGGTATGTACCTTTGAAGTTCATAATGCGGAACCTGATCTACAGGAAGAAACAATGACGCGTGACAGCGATCCCTCACAAAAAAAGTCTTTCATGGGAAAATGCAATGTGATCTTTTCAACAGAATTTTAATGAAAGTGAACGTTAGATGCGTACTTTATACACACGCGTTTGCAACATTGGTTGTGTATAGGTATATATAGTTTTGCTTTGCTTGATTTTCTTGGAACCAACATTTTTTTGATATACGTTTGAAGTGTGTGGTGATAACGTAACAGTTTTTTTTGTGCTATTCGTATATATACTGCAATGCTCTATTCTCTATTATATGGATTACAAATGGGAAATTTTATTACTTTCTTTACAGCACTCGTGATCGGTCTGAAATTGGAGAAAGTGTCTATTCCACAGTATGGCGTGAAGGATGGATCAGTAGTTTTGGGTTGTGAGTTTCTTCTCGAGTCTGATACTCTTCTTGTTCTAAAATGGTACAAAGATAGCCATGAATTTTACAGATACTCACCTCAGGTCAACCCAAATATCCTTACGTTTCCCGTGGACGGAGTGTTTGTTGACGTAAGTTTCTCGTCTTCCTTTTCTCTCCCTATTTTTTATCATCAAGTTTCAAATAAATAGTTGCGTAACTCCCTCCCACACTCCCATCCATTCCCATTCAATGATGATGTACTGACTGAGAGTGTGCCAAAGAAAAAAAACTAAAGGGTCTCTTTGTGCATGTAGAAATATGATTCATGAGTGTCTTTTATGGTTGGGAAAGTTTGTCATTGTTATTGGCTTCCCATTCATAATATATATTGGGTAATAAGATGGAAACGGGAAACCCGCTTGTTTCCTTCCCTTATTTTATTTCTTTCCCCAACAAACATATAACCTGACTTGGCTACCACCACTACTGCCAGTAACTTTACAACTAGGTATACATATACATAACTACCTATATTACAAATGTTTTTTCTTTGAAGAAAAAAAATGTATACCCGCCGGCAGGCATAACATTACGAGCTTTTCTTTCTCTTTTTTTTTGGTGTTACGACCTAGTGGATATTAAAAATCTTTGGAGTAGTGCGAGAAACAGCTGCATGGAAATTAGTTTAAGAATCAATGTGTCCCATGGAGTGATCAGTATATCTTGATTTCCTCTCCACTTCAACTTTATAGTTTACAACCACTACTTTACCGTGTCTTTCTAGTTCTCTTGCTGGCTCAGTTCCGTCCTGCCTGCTGCCTGCCACTAAAGCAGAACGAGGGCCGTAAAAAGATTGTATATTCAAATTAGTCCTATGGCCGACCAAACTAACTAGTCAAAAGACGTGACTAGTGACTGGATGTCTCCTATTAGCTAAAAATTTTCTCTTTTCTCCAACCATGTTATTCTCTTCAGTTCTCTCTAAAGCTCTCTCTTTCTACTCTCCTTTTCTATATAAGTGTATAGACCGGCGGTCCACAACAAATCAAGTCACTACTCCCATGTTCCACTAATTGAGTAATAAGCGTAAGTTATGACTTCATTAAAACTCGACCTCAAAATAAATAACAAGTAGTGGTGGTGGTAGTGGTTGTGCCGAGTAGAGGAGAAGCAAGATGTAAATTTCTTATTCCACGTAGCCAATTCTTCTTTTGTACAGTTTTCTAACGAGAGAAAAGAGAGAGAAAGAGTTTCCACTGAGCGTTCATAACCCATATGGAAATTTTCAATTCCCTTACGAAACGTTCCAAAATTGTAAAAACAACTTGTATGATGAGGAGTCTATTGCGTCTAAAATGCCCTGTCTGTGTACTCAAGTTGTTATTAATATTATCATTGGAGAGGAATATCAAAAAGAGCTTCACTCTCCTTTTGTCCTTCTTTTCCCCTTTACATTAATTAATGTACTAGAACTAGCCGTCAGCCTTCTCTATATACACGAATATACACATACACACTCCATATTATATACTCTAGGGATAGTTAATCTAATTAATTTATCTTAATTTGTCTTCCATTTTCTATGTATACGCCTTTTCCTCTCATTGGACGGGATGATGAAATTGAATTTGTCCGCAATGCGAAAATGGGAATATTCCTCAACACACATCCAACATCTCAACGCCAACATCATCCTCATCTACTCTCTCGCTTGACATCTTATTTCAACAACTGCCAACACAACCAAACCTCTCTACCGCAACAAACAAAAAATAATAATAATACCTCCTGCTCAACTTCCCCTTCTCTTCCTTTTCCCTCTCTCTCTCTTACACACACACAAACGATTATATGAAACCGTGTATTACGCTGATCATCTTGATGACAATGTTGATGTACTGCACTCGCAATGGCTTTATCGTCGTTCGTTGTCGCCCTTTGTTTTCTCTTTGCCTCGTGCCAATGAGGCCATTTACACCAAACCACACAATATTGATGACAATGACAATAAAAACTGGTCTGTTGATCATGATGATGACGATGATGATGCCGATGATGATGCCACATTCATTTCTACTACTACTAACTACACACCAATTCACACCGTGCAATATCTTTTGTGCGTTCTATTATTATTATTATTATATATTTTATATTATTTTCCCTTTGGGGTCCCATAATGCCCATTTCATCAACTTGAATGACATTGCCTTACACTGAAATTACAATTCCAATGATCATTTTCACTTGGAATGATGGCACAACGACCATCGCCGTGTCTCTGTATCAAATCCACAACGTTATGCCGTTAACTGACGTTGGAATTATCGCCATTATTGTCTACTGCATTTTTTATTGTCACAACCGTGTGTTTGGTGTGTTTGGTGTGTATGTGTGTGTGTATGTACTCCTTGCTGAATATAAATTGCAGACAGCGCCGAAAGCTTCAGATTTAAACCGTGTAACCCTGCGGAATATTACACTCAGCACTGGCGGAACGTACAAATGTGAGGTTTCCGCAGACCGTCCTTCGTTTCGAACCTTGTTTCAGCAAGGAGACATGTTCATTGTTGGTAAGTACATAAAAATAGACAAACGATGTGTATGTATACCTTTATAAAAAAAGTTAGTTGGAAAAGTATATTATTACTATTATTATTTGTGCGTAGAAGGTATGCTGCATCACGATGATGGTGCGATGTTCTTTTATCTTTGTACCCATGAAATTTGCAATATAAGTACATACTACGAACGGAGTCTAGAACTCTTCCTCGTGTGCCTCTTCCACATCCACTTGCTTTCTACTCTAATCCAAATAAGACTCAGAGTGTGTAAACAATAAAACAAAATCATCGCTGATGAAGTAGCAGGAAGTATACATTTTTTTATTTGCCTTGTATATTTTCTTTTTGATTTTGTGATATTGAATTTAATGCCTCACTCACAATTCCCTTTGATAAAAAAAACACATTTTTATACTCTGCCGAGCTCCGTTTTTTCTCTCTCTCTCTCTCTTCATTTTTCGTCTAGAATAAATTTTTGTTATCGCAAACTTTTTCTGCTCACTCATGTTTTTTTTCTCTCTTTTACAACAACAAGTCTTTCTGATTGATTAAATGACAGGGTTGCTTTTGCGTATTGAGCGTAACTTTTCAAAAATTCTTTGTCGAGTATTTGTTTTGTTTGCAACTACAAATTTGTCAACTGCTTTATTAAATGAAAGAATAATAACAAAAGAAAGAAAGTCACATCACAACATGTCTTCACACGAGTCTCAGCGAGAAAAGCCATAGAACACAAATAATAGCACAATGTTTTATGGTTACAACAATAGCAGCGTGTTGTGCTTCTCTATAACCACACCATTTTATTATTATTATTATTATTCTCTGTCATTGTTTTGTTTCTTTTTTGTTAAAGAACATCCTTTCTGTTATTATTATTAAGTATTCACACACACACACACACACAATATTAAAGTAAGGAAGAAACTCATGTAATGTAATTATAAATACACATTTACGCGGGGTATGAAACTGAAGCGTAGATATATTTTTTTATTCTCCTTTTGTGTATGTGTGTGTGTGCCTTCATGAATTTTGCATCAATTTCAGCTCCTCCAACGACAGAACCAGAGATATCTGGCATCCACCCTGCGGTGAGTGTGGGTGACACGATCACTGGGAACTGCACATCATACCATACCAAGCCTGCTGCGTCTCTCATGTTTTACATCAATGACGAGAAAGTAAGTAAAGACGGGGAAGAGAAAAAAGGAAGCTTTTTTATTATCTGGAAAAAGGATTATTTTCTTCTCATGTTTTAGTAGTAGTAGAGTATCCTCCTCGCTAGTTACCAAACAAGAACAGAACAGATGCGATACCACTTTCTCTTTAATACTTAAACGTTATCATCGTTATCATCCTAACTCACTCAACTTATATATTATATGACGGTTATAATGTGTACTATTATTAATGCGGACACATGTCTTGTGTCTTTTCTTCAGACTTGGAGTACTTACTGTTTTGTATTCCAGTTTTTTCGTTATTGTTTGGTGGCAGCAAGTTTTACAAAAAAAATATCCATTCTAAGCAAGATTGTTATTTCACTTCAAGCACAGCAGTTTAGACATTCGATTTGTATCAAAAAATATTGTATATTATTAGCCGCACTTGTGTATTATTACGATCCTTAGCTGTTATATGCAAAATTAGGAAAATGCGGTATTTGATATTTCATTTTAATGTACATGATGCGGCATATGTTTTATATTTTGTCTTTCTTTTTTCTCTTTTCCCTCCTTGTTCTTGAAATTGTTGAATGATACAGACGGAAATGGAATATATAATCGAGTACCTTCCAATTCCCGAGCCGAGTGGACTGGAAACGTCAGTTTTAGGGCTGAATTTTCAACTGGAGCCAAGACATTTCCGAAATGGTGCTATGGAACTGAAGTGTACGGCAACGATAGGGAATGGTTATTGGGTGAAAAAGATGATCGTTGCAGAAGCCAATATCAATGCACAGCCTTCCATTCCAGGGCATAACAGATTGCTTTCGTCTGGTGAGATGATTATTTTTTTGTACACTTTTACAAACTGATTATATATACAACTACTTTTTTATACTTTTTTTCTCTCCCTCTGTACCTAGGCGCAATAAAATAACAGGTTTTTTAAGGCTTATAATATATTAAATAGGTTCCCATAATTATTTCAGCAAGTAGTCAGTCTCTGCATGAATTTATTATCGCAAGAGAAAAAAAGTGAAATAACAAGCTGTTTATACATGTATGTATAATGTACCTACGTGGCAAAATAATGAGTTATGGATTTCATCCATCAAAAAATAAGCTGAATTTCACACTGAAATGCATTCATATATTTTATACAAGAAGAGAGAGGGAGAGAGAGAGAGAAATTTATATAAAAGAAATGAAGTTGCTTGTTAGAAATTTTGGAAAGAAAAGCCAGCTATTCTTCATTTTCGTTTTTTTCTCTTCTTTTCTTCCATTTTTAATAGGTGCGCCACGAAGCGTAGAGTATAACACCAGCGCAGTTGGATCCCTCTTTTTGGTTTTCTACTCTTCTGGTCTTCTTCTTCTTCTTTCACATCTTGTTCAGACATTTGTAGGTCATGATGAATGAGATATACAGTGTATACGTATATAAGAAATGCGCCCCAGTTGCGATTTTTTTTTCATCTTCTTCCCTTCTGTTGATGTTGCTACATATTTCTCACCACTTGATTCCGTCATTGGATTTTTGGAGCGGAGAAGGAGGAAGCAGAAGATAAGCAAAATGCGATTTATCATTATCACAACTTACCAACACACAGAGTGAGTCAGAGAGAGAGGGAGAGAGTGCAATGCAATGAATTGAAGGTTTCACCTTTTTAAAACACACAAACAAGAAAACGAATAAACAGTAGGAGCAAACCCTTTCACGTCAGCAGCTTATAAGGAAACGATGATAAGCCTTTAAGAAGATGAGAGATAGAAGGAAACGTGATGAAAAATAGCGCATTAAAATATGATTTGATCATTTGAGCTGAACATTGTATTTTACACGTCTACCACCAACCGACCAACCGACTTGTGCTGCTGCTGCTGCTGACCTGCATCTAGAAACTACCTGATAGAGAGTGAGACTACTGGTAATCCTCACAGGTAACAGCGAACTTTCTTTTTTAGCAGTAGTCTGGAATGTCTCTCGATTCAAGAAAATATGGTACTTTATGAGCAGAGATAAGTTTATAAAAAGAGACCCAGCACTACTACTACAACTGTTCCACTCATTGAGAAGCGACTGCTTTCACTGGGCTTTTTAATAGCTAACAGAGAAATGGATGAATAATATACTTCTGCTGAATACATACTTACATATGTGCTGTGAAAATTGGAATCGTGTGGAGCAGAAAGGAAAGAAAGGTTGAATGTGTGTGGGAGAGAGAAAGTGAAGGAGAGTCATTATTAGTAAGACGTGACCTGCAGTACTCGTGGGCTTATTAACAGGAATCATTTTTGTAGTAGCAGTAGTAGTAGTAAAACGGGAGTCTCTAAAAGCTTGGCTTTCCTAACGTAGTGGTGATGGTGAGGAAGGGTGAAACAAATTGAGAAAAAAAGAGCCGTGAAGAAATTTCATTGTCTTTTTTTACATGTAATGAGCTGTAAACGAAGTGAGAAGGCTTAATAGAGTGTACACGTGCGAACTTTGCATACTTTTATTATTGCTCCAAAGTCTATTCCACAGGAAGGCAGTGGATAAAAATTGACGGTTAGAATGGAAGTTATACAAGCAGAAATGATAAAATATGTAATATGAACTTACTCAAGATAAGCAACACACGGGATAGATTCATGGAATTGAAGTGAAATCTAAAGACATTTTTTTGCCAGTGTACGAAAAAAAATTAGCTGTCTGCTGTACTCGCTTCTAAATTCGCTTTTTACACTTTAGCAAATTTAATTTGTCTTACCTTTTTATGAGAACGAGCCTACATGTTATCATATACATATTATATTATTATATCCTCTGCTTCCAAGAATATTTTCTTGTGTAAAGCGATGACTGAGCTTTTTATTCATTCAACTTATATATAGTACTTCATTTCTATTCATAACATGTAATACTTTTTTTGTACATTCATCTCCCCAGGCAAGAAATAAGTTTTTTTTGCTTGGTACACTCTACAAATCAAGAAGTCCTTCATTGCGCTCTAGTAATTTAAAGTACACAACGACAACAACTATATTTTCCAAGAATAACTTGTTTATATTAATTTTCTTCTGGAATTTTCAAGTCCCACCAGCTTTTTACGCATGGATTACTATATCTTATTTAGGAACTCATTAAAACTAAATTATTAATTCAAAATTGAACTTTTTTATAGTCTTCTTTTGCACAGCATTTTTGCTTATTACCTTTTTCCTTCAAAACCATACAGCTTGCTTGTAAACTGTCATAAACGCATGTAAAAAAGACGTCAAGGAAAAAAAATATATTATTATTTGCTTTATATATAATATTTTTTTAAAAACTTTATATAATAATAAAAACTTTTCTGCTGGCACACAACAGGCCAAATACAGATAAAGAGAGAGAGAAAAAAAGAAAGAAAAAAAACGAATAAAAGTAAGTGGGCGCGTGTACAACACAACATTTTTCTGAATAGTTCATCTACCTACATCATTTTCTGCTTTTTTATATATAATATGCTACCTGTCATGAACCACCTACCACGTATTTTTGCTTAATAATACTATTGTGCATTAAGCTGCTACACTCAGTCATACGTGATTTGATTGTGTGACGTTGTATTAAAAAAGTTTACACATTTCCCCCGTTTATATGGGTAAGCAAAAATATTCACACATTTTATCATAATTTTCATTCTAGTAAACTTTGTACAAGTAAGTTTGACGTTTGTAGCAAGATGAAAAATATATATTGTTTTGCCTTGAAATCTGGTGGTGGCAATTTTCTGTCAACACTCAAGGACCACTATTACCCGTTATGAGCATTATGATGAAAAGCGCACGTTTTTATTATTTTTTTCTAGCCTTTTTTTCTCTCTCTCTCTGTTCGACTGAAGAAAAAAGGTTAAATAGTAAAAGAGAAAGAAGAATGGGGGTGTAGTGTGTGTGTGTGTACACAGTCAAGTCTTATTTATTATTTCTCTGTCGTTTTGGTGCAATAAGCTTGCTCGTCGTCCTGTTGACGTTGTTGGTGGAGCCCTGCGTAGCATGGCACACTGCCGTACGTGTTGAAATCTTTATAAAGCGAGAAAAAAAGTAATTCATTTACTTCATCACGGTATCTTTCTCAGAATCATCCTTGTCGTCCTCATCACCATATAGTACTTTTGAGCTTACAGCAGCAGGTTCTTCTGTGCGGGAATTCCCATGTAATATATTCTTCATTTCCTCAAGTCAAAGCGGCGGCAGCGGCGGCTGTAGCTGTATACCAGTCTCACCACCACCGCAAGAATGTATGACTTTGACGCGTTTTTACTCTGTGCTGTACACTACACAATACATGTACAGCAACAAACGACGTGAGGACGACTAACTTTTGAGCTTACAGCAGCAGGTTCTTCTGTGCGGGAATTCCCATGTAATATATTCTTCATTTCCTCAAGTCAAAGCGGCGGCAGTGGCGGCTGTAGCTGTACCAGTCTCACCACCACCGCAAGAATGCATGACTTTGACGCGTTTTTACTCTGTGCCGTACACTACACAATACATGTACAGCAACAAACGACGTGAGGACGACTATAGTAATATAATAGGTACTTGTTTGGTACTACTTCTACTACAACTGGCTGCGTGAGCAACATGAGCAACGTGCCATAATAATGGTCGCCACTGTGTATCGTCAACCCTGCCGTAAGTTACGCAATCCAGGATGAAAAGGGCAATCTTTTACTTCCGTCTGTTTCTCACCACCACCGATGCTGCATTACTTCAAGTTCTTTTGTATGAATACACTTGAATACAGTCGCCTCAAGTTGTAAAATGGAAGCAATATAAAAAAAAGAAAAATGACGAAAATTGTGGGAAAAGGTTTTTGGATGGTTGATGCGGCTCAATGACGATTCGAACATATATATATCCATACATGATGATATCATTTCAGCTAGGTTATGAGGGAGAAAGAAGGAGGAAAGGGAGCGAAAAAGAGAAAGGACGGGTAAAAAAGGGCAAATATAGTGTACATTCATGGGGAAAGTATAAATAAAGCAGAGGGTTTCTGTTGTACAATTTTATACGAGCTCCCATAAACCGTCCTCTGTGGTTTTAATCGAGAATGAGCTCGTAAACAAGCACGTCCAAAAGCTGCGCACATTTATCCCATAAGGTTTAATCAAACTGATTACACAGCACAAAATTTTTTTTGTGAGACCAGATAATAATTATTTTTGAGCTGTGCAATGAGTGAGCGCGCCACCAAAAGGGAGTGGGTGGTGGTGGGCATTAAATGAAATCCTTTAAGTGAAGGGATACATGGAGATAAATGTAAAACGCTTGGTTTCTTTCTGCCCATGGGCTGCACATTATTCAAGTCAAATATTAACTTGTACTTTTTAGGGGTAGTTGGATCAGTCAGCGGATCAACGAAAACGTGACATATTGTACAATGTTGTGTGTTGTGTATACTGTCTGTCGGTGGTGATCAACATCATCATTGAAAGTAATCTTATCCTCAGCTCGCTTGCTCGCTCAATTTGAAAATGAAAGAATAACAGCAAGTACTTCTGGATTCATTAAGAGAAAATGACTTTCATTTGGGGCGTCCTCGTCCTTGTCCTCTTGTACATTAAATAGAAACTTATATACACTCTATAGTTACTTTGTTCAGACCGTAATCAAATCGACCATCGTCTCTTCTGCTGGTGGTATACCGAAACTTATCTTTGTTGTGATGAAATAATATTATTATTTATTGTATACATAGTTAACTTAACCTTTTTTAACGTGATCGTAAAATATTTAAAGCGTAATTAATAATATTTTAATAAGTCTTATGTATTTGTAGGCACAAATGCACACATAAAGTTAATACAAGTTATTATTATTGGTGCATAAAATGTTTTGTGTATAAACGTATTAATTTTTTAAATTAAAAATTTTCACTTGTTTCTCTCTTGATTCCAAGTATTTTCTTTGAATGTAAATAGGTATATATATATACATATATTATATACATAGGTATATATAAGTAGGTAAGTAGATAATATAATATTTTTCTTGTCGACGTAAACAAACTCCATTAATTTTTGTCAATGCTCGCTAATGAAATCGAATGAATAGGCTAATTTTAAGTACTACTAAAAAATCGTCAAATAACAATCTGTATAAATTAATGCATCCGAAGAAATATTGTAAAAAGATTTAGGTCACAGCTTATTATCATCTAAATGCACTATCATCACAGCAGAATAGGTAAGTAATTGCAATCACAACATATTCACATTTCCACAAGCATATATGCACACAGCTCTAAACACCATTTGCTTCAAAAGTCAGCGTGAAAATTTAATTAAAATCATAAATCCTATTAATAAATTATATCTTAGAATTTACCGCCCCGTCACATTCTGTAATTACTTGGGTATAAACATATATGTACACATCTCTCTCTCTCATAATCCTTTTTAATATTAAAGTTACACATGGCCGCACTTTCAATATCAATTTCACGTAACTTGGCACTAAGCATGGGGTAAAAACGTATATATGCATACATCAGTTAAATTGCACACATTCATAGAACTTTGTACAAAGCTAATTACTACATCCAAATCAACGTAACTAAACATTATTATGAATATAAAAAGAACACTGTAGTTTGATGTATGTGCGTGTATCACAATATATGTTCCTTATTTTATTGCATATACTGGAATGTACATGTGTATAGGTAAATATTCTTAATTATATTTAAGCAATGTAATATAAATCTTGTTTACCGGTATGTCTATCTATCTAGGCTATTTTACAAAAAAAAACTACTGTTGCGCAATCAATGTTACATATTTGCATCTCTGAATAAATACTCGTTGTGTAAAACAATTTTATATTACACTACTTATTCAACACCTACACACACAACTTTGACAGAAACGGGAGATTTACTGGACCATCCATTTTTTATTCTTTTAACATGTTGACTGAACCTGATCCCTGAAAATGTATTACCCTTACTTAACANTTACTGGACCATCCATTTTTTATTCTTTTAACATGTTGACTGAACCTGATCCCTGAAAATGTATTACCCTTACTTAACAATTGAAATGCAGGTTTCTCCATCCATTGCATTCGCACATGTAGGGTTTTGCTGTTGCTGCTGTGGTATGGTGGTGGAAGGAGTTGCAAATAACGCTGCACTGAAAAATTGCTATATTAAAAATTTATTTTCTAAACACATCCCCATCAACAAGAAACAAATCCGTATTTCAAGGCCACGTTGGAAGAAATATGGTAAGTGAATATTGTACATTTTTCGACATGGTTTTTATAATAAAAGTATGTATATAAGGAGTATACGGATATCATACGTGCACCAGCACCAGCAACGAATTTCAGTTTCAATATTGCCCAGGGAAAATGATGTGATATGTGGTTGGTTTGTTGTGGTTATGACTATGGCTCACATTTACTTTTCATAAAATAAAACTGAAAGCCTCTTGCATATAAAATTGTGCCCGTGCTGTGTGAGTGCCGCCGCTTTTAGTACCGCTTCTTGGTAAGTGCCAAAGATAGACACATAACAGCATTTAATTTAATCCGTCCGTGGAGAAGTTTATTGCAAAAATTTTTGCGGTGTAAAACAGGGCACTTAGCCTAAAGTCTTCTTCCCCTCTCTCTCCAGTCGTACCACCACCACCACCATTTCCCCAACGTATCGGTATACTGCACACCATTTGGTGCCTACAATTACTTCAACTTTTATAGAATTTCATTTCATTTTTTCATGGCATCATCACCTCCACTTCAATCCTGGAATAAATTAAAACGACAGACACCAATATGAGTACAACCTTGCGCTCTGCGTACGGATGTGTATCTATTTACCGGAAAATGTATATAATATACTGCATATAATACTAAATAAAAAAAATATTTTTTTACGTTGCAGCTCACGTCAACCAGCGACTGCCATCATAAAAAGGAAAAGTGAAATGTTTTTACTTGATAAAGCTATTTGGTGGGGAGAATAACTACTGTGCAATTTTCAGGTAAATTGCTTTTTTTCTTCCCCTGTTTTTCATGCTGTCCGCGTGTAAAACATCAGTAGCCCTTGCACCACCACCACCACACCGCCACCTTGGTTAATATGACAAGGATCATAAACTTTCTATTAAGCCACAAAAATACTCCACCACCTCCGCTTGGAGTGAATGTTGCTATCCTCGGGTTGGTACGTTGAAAAAAAAGTTGGCTTTTTTGAGGGCTCATAAAAATCAATTATATTTGTCAGTGAAATATATAGTGCCACCACCACCACTATATACGCTTTTACTCCCTTCTTTACTCCCATGAACAAAAAATAATATTATATCATCATTCTTTTGTGTCTTATTTTGTTCTGTCTTCTTCTTCTTTCTCGCGTACCCTTTCTTTCTGTTTGTCATACTGTGTATACGGTTATATTATTATTATTATGCTGTATTTTTGTGTTTCCTTTCACATATTAAACAACTTGTTGTAGGGCCATTTGCTCGTTTATATTCTCATGAGTAAACAGTGTCCTACTGTGCGAACTCCGTCCTTGCCTTATGCTGCTGCTGCTAGAAAGAAAGATGCGGATGAGACAAACGGAACACTAATGTAGAGAAATGAGCAGGAGAAAATAATGATGGTAACTTAAGCCAAAACGTCTGCTCTGGTTGTCTTCTCGTGGACAACTAAACTATCCTGTCACTTGTCGACGTGTACATATTGTTAGCGTGGCTCAGGTTGTTCTTTCTCTCCTCTTTGCAACGTAAACATATGTACGTACACCTCTATTCAACAACAAATGAAATACATATTACCAGAACCAGAGAAAGCGATAAAGTATATGTACCTATGTGTGTATACACATATATTACTTGTAGAAAATTGAATATACCATGCTTTCTTTTATATTGGTTAAGGAATGAAGTTATTATTTCGTTAAAAAAAGACATGTATTTGTCCCTTTATTTTATTTTTTTTTTAGAAAATAAGCTCATTTTGGCTTCTTCTCCTTCCACCCAACTCAATCGACTGTGGAAAAACTCACTGACAAAAGGTCTCATGCTTTGTTTGCAATGTGTATATATACCTAGTTATCTGTTTGCTGTTGTTGTGCTGTGCTGCTGCTGTTTCTTTTGTTCAATTAAATCTATACGGGATGGAATGATGGTGGAGCGTTGAGAAAAGAGAGATCTTTTCTCTTTTTTTATGAAAGTATGTAGTCCTAGTAGTACCTCAGTATAATATGACGATGACAGTAAGGGGCATCATAGTTCTGTTCTGCAATAAGAAGACTCCATGGATTTGTTATCTTTTAGGGTGAACCACACCACCACCATCATCATCACCGACGTGTATTTATCCTATTCTTGGAAATGCTCAATTGTACATATGTATATACATAGCATCATGGGATGGGACGTAAACGGAGAAGGAATTTTGAAGCAATTGCCGTAACATTTATGTATGGTTGGGTCGTTTCATTTATGTGACTATCCTGGTGCCATTCGTGTGTAAGTTCCATAATAAATGTGCATGCAGTAAGTAAGTATATAGTATAACCATTCTAGATTTTGGCAATGCTCAACTGACCTGCGGGAGACTTCTTCCGGTTATATCTGCCTCATGCCAGGCAAACTGACACAAGTGAATTATAGCTTCAAACTTGAGGAATATCCTTCAGAGATGGAGATTTCATAAAAAAAAATGTTTCTACACAATTGCCACACTTATAGGTATGTACAATCTGTATATTATAAGCCTTTAAACATGCTATTGTAGTAATATTATTATTATATTTCTGTTATAATTTCATACTACGTCACACAACAACATTGCGTTTACTCGTCTCAACTTTAGAATTGGCAAGATGTATAGGGAAACAGTAGAAAACACGCTAAGGTGCCGATACACTTACAATAGTGCATCTTATTCTTCTTATAAATAGTAAAATCTCAATGAAAGATTTTTTTAAAAAATATTATTATTATAGCAGTAAAATATATGTATTTGTGACCAATTCACATTATATGCGACTCACATATTACATGCTAGTTCCAGCAAGTCTTTTTTCTCTTTATTGGATCCTTCACCAACAACATGGCAATTATTTTTTCCCCATTTTGTACCCAGTCAGTGCACTGTCTCCAAATTATGTTCCTTTTCAGCTCAGCAACAACAGAAGTAACAGCTAAATTTTTTTTGTACATGGAAAAAAAATGTACAAGCAGGCCGCATGTATTTCGACTGAAAATGTATGCAAAACAAATTGTAATCTTTTTTAACTTATTATTAAGTGACCGGTTTATATCTATAGTTGAGCAGATAAGTTCATTCTGCTCATTCTTGTTCAGAATAATGAAAAGAGTGACTTCCATATTTTACTTTCATCAGACTCTCTCAGAGAAATTAATTGAACGCAGAAGAACGGAAATGGATGAAATGAGCAAAAGAAAGAACAAGAACAGAGCAGCGACTCCCAGTAGAACAAGTGGAGTAGATATTAGCATTCGCAACGTTACTTTTACTGTTACCCATCATTTCATTTGATAATACAAACGAAGTAGCAACTAACTCCCACTACTCTCCTCTCATTCACTTAACTTATGTGTATTTATGCAGAGTGTAAATGGACTATGAATATATTTATATATGAATAATTGTCTAGTACGGAGTCTCCAAACGGGAATTTGTTTATTCCAGGAAAATTGCCAAATATCTCCAATATTTACATATAGAAGCATATGAAAATTTGCATAAAATTACAAATGAAATTGTTTAGCGATCTGTGTGTTTTCTGTGAATACCCACTACTACTACGAGAAGGAATAATATCACACAAGCAAAATGTGCTTCGTTTCATACTCGCAAAGAGAGAATATAAACAGTTTGGGTCATCGTGGCGTACACCACTTGCTTGTTGCAAGTGATCACGTTGAGCAAGTAACGGGAAAAGCAACATCAGACAATTTTTATGTGCATTTTGCATTCTACATGAAATAAGAATTAAGTTTGTATACCAGGAGAGCTCTCATGTTGTTACAAGTGCCTACTCGAGGAATGTACTCCATACGACAGCATTTTCGTTGGTAGACTGTTTAAAAACATGCTTGTGTAGATAAAAAAATGATATTCTGCTCCAGTAGACTTTCCAATGTGTATCTCTACAAAGAGGAGTCGATAAGGCATATGCATTCACAACGAGTACGCGTAACTCTGTAAAATGTCAGCAAGTGGTGAGCGTGCTTGCATACCAGATGAACCGTTGATAAGCCCACAAACACAAGAACTCCATTTTTTAAAGAAGAGAAAGAAAAAAAAGACTGTGAGTGTGTAACTGAGTAAGTACCAGTTGTAGGAGTGGATGAACTGACAGAAAAAATACACATAACGGATATATGAACAAAGAAGAAAGTTACATTTATGCCATATTTGAATTGAAAAATATGTTAGTCTGCTGGAAAAAAAGAAACGTAATAACATATTGCATGCAAGCAACTGCCCCAACAAGGAAAAAAAGAGAAACGCTAAGCTTTTCTTCCAGTGACATGTTCTTACACACACGCGAAACGATTGAGTAAGTGAAAATCTACTCATATATTCAGCCATATGGTTCGAAAAAAGTTAAATGGCATCATCAGGAAAGGAGCGCCGTCTGTGTGAGTAACATCATGTCGCTATTTTTTTGCAAAGTCGTCATCATAATAAAAATAATATGGCTTTTCTTTCAAAAATATATATTTTTTTATTATTATACTTATCTGCTTTAAATTTAAAGTAGGCACACCGAAAAACACACACACATTCACACATGTTACTTTTACCTGCGTTTGTATACAAGAAAAGTAAAATACAACCAACTTCAAAAAAAAATTTGTATTCTTCTTAAAAGTGTTCCTTGTGGTGTACCAGAAAAGTGCCAAAAAATTTAAATCCACCAAGGTTATCACCATTTCATTATTATTATTATTATACTGCGCATTACTTTACAAACACAGACGTGTTACAAAAAAGTTTATCACAAAATACAAAAAGGATGAAGAAAAAAACTCCTGCTGATGAAGGTACTTTTTTTTCTGGAGTAGCCATACGGTAATAATATGTCAGCCGAGACCACTATCTAAAAAAGTATATTCTCTCTCACTCTCTGTCTCTGAAAAAAAACTTTCGTGTGCATTGTTTGCTCTCAAGTGGTTGTAGAGTCCAGCCAAAACCCACATGACATTGGCTCACATCGCACAGTTTTAGTATTTATTATGATATGGACTGTTTCCTCTCTCTCCTCAGTCTAATAATAAAAATTGTAATAAGAGGATCAGCACGCATAAGATAATGTAATAACATCGGCATGAGAATTAGAAATGGTACAATAGTAATGATGTTTATTTGGGTCTCTATTCTACTTGGCAAAGATGAGGTTCCTGCTGGGCTTCTGCTTCTGCTGCTGGATTCTAACAATATTTTATACTGTATGATGGTGTGTCGTGTTGGTGGTGGTGGTACGGTAGTGATGATAGTGAACATCACGAAATGTGTAAAAAAACTGAGAAGCATGAACATCAAAGATCAAAAAGAAAAAAAAGACTATTCACATGACCGCTATTATACGCTTTTTTTCTACATAGCATAAAATAAAGTGGTATGGCATAAAGTATAATGTTTGTTTCAAAACAAGAGAGCAAAATGTTCAGTTTTAGAAAATGTGTGAGTAGAAGGAGTAGTGATGGGTATATGTATATATGTAGCTAGAGAGAACATATTCCCAACATCAGCAGCAGCGGCAGCAGACATACTCCCACCACCGCTTTGTGATCGGTTTCCCTGTTGCGGGTCGGTGGTCAAGTTGGAGGGAATCAGAAATGAATTTTCCTTTTCTGGATGTTAACGCACCGTGTAAAACCACTTTTTGGGGCTGAGAGCAAAACGGTTATACACGTCTGTACCTAAAATATATATATACCATAGCTCACGTTACAGACAGGAAAGTCTTTGCGTTTTTGTAGAGTAGTGGGAGTAGACAAACAAGGACAGGATGATATGTAAAGAATTTCCTCTTGGTAGCGACGACTTGTACCCAAACACACTTTCTGCACTTAGTTGGTTCTTTTGAAATGGAGACATTTAGCAGATATCTATTCACAGATTGACATACATACTACTTGAAAAGTGCAAGACACATTTATCTATTCTGCATTCCAAATGCTATCGTTTCAAGCGTGATCAACGAAATCTCATTGTACCCCAAGCAAGAAAAATATATTATATGAAAACGGAGCAAATGGGGAGAACTAGTGTAAGTGTGTCGAATACAGTAATACACATTTGCTAGAATAATATTTTCCTTTCACGAACTTGATAAAGTTGCTAACAAAAGTAGCAAAAATATTACATATACTTGTGTGACCGAATTCTTTTACTCATCCATCCATCCCTACACACATTTGTGATCTTTGTAGAAAGAGGGAAAATATAGAAGATCATTCCTTAGCATATTGTGAAAACAAAGGTTGGGAAACTGGAGGAAAAGCTGGTTGATAGTTTAATGACATCGTTTTTTCTCCTCTCGTATTATTCTACAAAGACTGATTTATTGTAGAGAAAAAAAGAGCGATGACAATTTTGACTTGCTTTATCTCGTCGAATGGTATAATGTGGATACTATATTCAATCATCAGAAAATAAAGTTATATATCCATTCTTACTACGTTATCTCCCAAAACTACCATTCAAGAATTACTTGTTCTGTGTGCATGAACCCATTTCTGTGTCTCAACTTGACTAATAGTGTTCTTCGTTGTTACTTTTTTGCATTTACATCCAACGAAACATATGTAGTAGTAGTATGTATGTATGTATGTATGTATGTATGTAGCAGTTGCAATGCGTGTATTTTTAACCTTAGTTTCAACACGAGTGACTCTCTTCCTTTTACGTGTTTTTCTAAGGAAATCCGCTTATCCTCATCTCATCTCTCGTGAACTTTCTTTCTTCTTCTTCTTCTTCTTCTCATTTCATTTTCCTCCTTCTATTCATGGAACTACCTATTCTGCTGTCATCAGATTGAGAGATGTAGAGCAGTAAAAAAGTGACAGCATGTATTTGTATCTGCATTTTTTGACATGCAAAAAAAGATGAGTATATTCCAGTCATTTTTTTCAAAGGTACGAAATAAATGAGTTGTAGAAGAAAAAAGAAATTTGACTTTCTGGTTAGATGAAAAAAATATAATATGGAAAAGGAAAGTAGTAGGTAAAATTAAAATACATACCCGCAGATTGACAAAGTAAAGAAAACCATAAAAGAGCAGAAGACACCCAGTGAGAAAATGAAAAAGAAAATTCTAATTTCGAGAGATAAAGTATGAATGAAATCCCAGGACCGGTTTTGTCCTCAATGTTGCCAACTACAAATTAGATGTTGTAAAGACGAAGATGATGTAAGAGTTGCCATTAATTTTATAATTAACTTTGACTTGTAAATCAATATCTATATATATATGTATGTGCAGAGAAGCAAACAGCTAGCGTATTTTCAACAACGGTAAATAAGGTGTTTATTCCGGTGGGATGCAGCAGCATCCTTTATCACATCAAGAATATAGCTCCTAGCTTACAGGGTCAATTAGTTTCTTTATCCTTTTGAAGCTTGAGTTTCTGTATTCTGTACACTACATGCTCACAATGGCATGGACCGTGGTTTAACTGTGGTTAGCATTCAACTTGTACTTCAATAATAATAGTAATGGTAACAGGCAGACGAGAAAACAGCCGAGTCAGTCATCCTCTAAATACACCGCGTCTTCTTGTGCCCCTATGGCATTATTTTCTCTAGATGCTTTCTCCAAAGATTTCTCAAAGTTTCAGTGAATCACAGCAAATAATAGCAAATATCATCATCATCATCATGTCAGCAGTAAGGCAAAAGGGAGGATGATCATGTCATGTCTGAACGAAAAGCTATCGTAGATAGCTAGACGTATAATAATAATAATAATGTTGACTGTAAAGTACCTTCAAAATAGCATACCTATCTTACCATCATTTTATATCGCGATCTAAGGAGGTTTTTTTTGGTACATTGCATTGGTACCATTTATGTGTGTTCCTTCCTTTTTCCAACAACAAGAGAGATTGTACAGAGTTCTGTTTCTCCTGTCTTTTTATCTCTATCTCTCGTTTTAACTTGTCGACTTTCCTCTCTTTTGTAATCCCTATTCCAGTTCTTATCTCCTTTCACCAACCAATACTACCACTATTTTGGCAAACTGATGATATGATATCCCTTTTTGCAACGCCGCTGCTGTGTCCCTTGTTTCTCTATTTTTCTTCTTTTCTAGTTCTGTCATATTCCTTTGTCTATCATTTTTTGGCCATTTTGGGTATGCATGCCCGTCAGTAGTAATATGGGATATGACAGAACATATCATTAAATTGAGCATTGTATTCCAACTGCTGCTGCTGACTAGAAAATCCCTCTTGTTTTTCCCAGAGAAGCCTTACTGTAATGTCATTCTGCATACACACTCGCGCACATTAAAGTTGAGTTGAGACCCAACTGCACATATATACGGGTAGGTATCTATATATATATAATTTAGGTATGTGTGTGTGCAACAATGTTATACATACAGTATTCATTTAGTTTGCAATATACCCAACCAAGTTGAAAAAAACTGCGTACTGTTTCCAAATAAAATGGGTCGTTTTCTAGAGTCTTAAGAAAGTGAAATTGAAAAGAAGGCTTTTATATTGAATTTGTAAATTGTTTCTCCGGACTGACGGCTCCTTTCTTTCACCGGCTCACTCCCTTGATAAGAAACCATGCCTGTATGGTCATGTTGTATAGAGCACAGAGCGGCAGAACGCACACACAACCAGTAATTCATGTAAATAGCGGAAAGACGCGTTTTCGGAAGGATGAAGGAAACATGTGAGAGTTACTTTCCCTGTACGTTCTCCAACAAGAATACGGCGGTTAAGGAATACGGAAGAAGAGTTCCAAAGTCAGTTGTGTCGTCGTACCAATAAAGTACCTAGTGTTGGTCTGATTTTCTAAAGTAATGTACTAGTTTTCTTTTTTCTCTCTTTCTCTCTCTCTCTCTCTTGTTAAAGTTAAATAGGACTACTCGCATGCATGAAGGCAATGCATACGAAAATAAATGAAGTTTCTTTATTATTGTACAAAACAGAACAGTGTGCCGGTGCTGCCGCTGCTGCTGGCATATCTGCAAACATTATTATTATTATTATTATTATACACAAAGTATCTATTTTTCTCTTCTTTTGAAAGAATATCACCATGCTGCTGCATTATAAAGAGAAAGGAAGTTCATAATACTAATGCTTAATGCCAACTTCTGTGTGTGAGTGTGTGTCAGAGAGAAAACGCGAGAGAGAGAGAGAGCATTTCTTCCAAGTTTTTTTTCTTCATGAAGTAAAGCAAGAATAAGAAAATATAAACTCGAATTTTACTGCATTTTTAGTAGATAGTTACATACTTATAAACTTTTTGCGTTGTAGTAAAATATCGTATAGTGTAACAGCGCCGCTCGTTTTCCCAATTTACAAAATGCTTTATATTTTTATACATGAAAGTGAAACTCAACGCGTAAGCTTGAAAAGGAGTTTTTTTCCTATAAACGAATCAGCGTGGGACGATGACTTGTAGGAATGAGAAGGTGTAGGTACGTGAAAAGAGAATGTAACTTATCCTTGCTCACATCTCCCCAATCTCTACCTTTCACTGTCTCTCCTTGCTATTTTTCACAAGTTTCACTGCATCCGTTCTGGTATTTTTAGTTTTTTTGTGTTTGCTACTACTTTGCTTAAGGGCAGAGAAAAAAAACGATAGGATAAGACTGTCAGCTGTCTGTCTGTAAAATCATGGCTCTCTGATTTCTCCTGTTTACGCACACCTACGTACACCTAAAGATAGATTTATATTACGCATGCATACTTTAGAAAAGGAACAATAAAAAAATCTGGAAACGGAAAAAGTCAAAGTGAAAGATTCGTATATATGGACATGGGAGTATATATGAAAAAGTACAAAAAAAGATTTTTTACTAGTGTATTACCCCAGAAATGAAATCAATGGACTTCCAAGTTTCATTCCTTTTGAATACATAAAATAAAAAATTCACTCCTTATTTTCTCATGTGATTGAGTTATACGAGGCTCGCATATGTGAAAGAACACAGAGAGTTTCTTTCTTTTTTTCATCTTGACTACAGCAGCATGGCACATTGTCGGAGAAAAGTATTACTTGGAATGAAAAGAGTAGTAGTAGCAGTATTTCGTTTAGGAAAATCTTATTCTTCCCCATTTTCCATATAATGCCAAATGAAATTTCTCATGAAACTTGGAAAGAGTGTCTTACATTAGATAAGGAAGGATAAAGTTAGTCAAAACGAGAACTTGTGGATGAATGAATATTATAGGCGTATTACGTAAATACATGCACGGCATACGAAAAAAAAGAACTACAAAAAAATAATTTTCTGTACATGGAACGCTGTACCTATCTAACTACCTACCTTAAAGCTACCTACACACACTGGCTAGGATTTACTCCAGTTTCCAGTTCACATTCTACTTTGAATCATCATCAAACTGACTTGTTTCTTCCGAGTGTGGCATCTCAAATAGAGTACAAAAGAGTTGGTTATGAGAGCTTCTTTTATACCTGGCTTTCCGAGGAAAATCTACTCGAGGAAATTGTTAACTTTTTTATAACGTGCAGAGATACTCAAATATTACAAAGTTTGTACAAAAATAACTGTACATGTTCTCTTTTTACAGCAAAAAAAAAGCAGCAGCAGCAGTGCTGCTGCAGCACCCGCTTGATTTTCATTCATCAGATTTATACTTAAAATGTTGATATGCTCGTTGCAATTTTAATAGTGTCTACTCGTTTCAGTTAAAAACAGTACAAGTCAGATATCAAATAACCAATTTAAAAAAAATACACTTGATCTGTGATTTGACTATGCATGGTTCTTTCAAATTTAAAATGTACGTACCTGTTCAAACTTAGAATATGCGTAGTAGTGGATGCTCTATTGAATAATGATAAACAACTTTAAAATCTACTTTGCTATTTTCAAAAAATTAGTTTTGTTTGAGATTGTTAAACATACATTTGCTGCTGCTGGTAAAATTTACATCAATATAGAGAACTAGGTTAAGTATCAAATCGCTTCAGAATGCTTTGAATTGCAGCAGAACAAGTTTTTAAAATGTTTTCCTTAAGAACAAAAATTTATTCTACGGAGCAAGTTACAAAAAGCTTTAAAAATAATTAATGAGTGAGTGCTTACGTTCTATATTCAAAAGGTTCTCGTATGTCTCCTGATATGTTTTAGCATTTTTGTAAATATTTTTATAAGATATTTACTTTAGAATAGGTATATAGCTTTCGCATTTGAGTGCTGTATTTTTCTTCACGTCTACTCTGTTTGCTCAGAATATTTTTTGTCTCCATTATGCTAAGCTAACTGCTTCTATTTATGAGATGAAAATGATAGAGCAAGTAAACTAAACTTTATATTATCAATTCATGGTATCTGAAATAAAATATCTTTATCAATACCAGTCGAAATTCATGGCACAATGCTTCTTCTATTTGTTTCACTCTTTCCAATCACAAATGCTTGCTACTTTCCATGCATTTAAAGAGCCTACTTTCCCTCTGTTTGAAAAAATATCATTGTTACAATATGGTCGAGAAAGATATGCATAAAAAACTCCTCATGGAATACATTTTTTATATTAGCAACGTTCTCAAGGTAAAGTACAACTTTTTTATCTTCCTTCTCGCTAATGTCAGTCCAGGTCAAGAGATACCGCTGTCGTACCTGTGGCGTGCAAAGTGAAAGTGAATAAGAGACTTTTTTCGTGAGAAAGTAAAAGACAAAAAGATTTTTCTTTCGAAGAAATAGTTTTGAAAGCTATGAAACCTGTGCGGAGTTGGAATGTGCTATGCATGCAGCAGGCAGCAGTAGCGACGCTCTTTTTATTTTAATGAATGATAATTTCCTTCGAAAAAAGTTCCTGTTGTAAAATTAGCTAAAACTCATAGAATGTTTATATTTCAGCACGGCGATTTCAAATTTGAAAATTCTTGACCCGCCCCACATCTCAACTCAAAAATCTACTCTGTTACAAGTAGTAAGAAAATAGTGAAGACAATTTATTAGGCGGAAATAGCTGAAACAAATGCTAATGTATGTAGTTGGACTGGATTCTGAATTTGGGAAAAAACAAAAAAGTTTAACAAAAAACAAACTAGTACCAGTCCTCAATTTGTAAGCAATTTCCGATACATGAGTTGTGGGTGATTAACTGTGTTTACATAGGATTTTAACATTGTGTTTAGCTGTAATATTATGAGAAATTAACATTATTTTTACCGATTCGGATTTTATTCTATAATCTTCAATTTGGATTACTGTTATTTGGAATCAACAACAACAGCTCTTAAGAAATCTACTCTACTATTGAAACTTAGGTACCAATCAAAAAAATCAAAGAAAACATTTTCTTTTAATAAATGATTATAAAATATTTCTAAACATTTAATTTATATCAAATCGACTGTATCTTTGCCATCATTGACGAAATCGTCAACAGAACCCGGTTTTTGCCGGGCGCTGGTTTCTCTTATAAAAGAGCCAGCTCATTACATTTACTCCTCTGAAAAAAGTACTAAAGTTGTACATACAACAGAGTTTTGTCAGTTCTCCTCACTCTTGATGATGATGATGATGATACAGTAGTAGGACGGATAGTAAAAAACCTACATAAAAGTT
>JAHZMT010001302.1:0-32795 GCA_027743785.1 Sinhomidia bicolor
AAACTTGTAAAAAATAGTGCGTTTGCTTTCATGCTGAATGGTTATAAAATAGCACACATATTATCCCCGTCTACTCATATATTTACGATCCCTTTGCGTAGCTCATCATCAACTTTGTAGAGAAATATGGCTGCCGCACATAAAAGTCTGTACCATGTACAGACATAGTCGCAGAGAGGCGTCCATGCAAAACTGTTAAAACTGTTGCCTATAACATAGCAATGGAAACATAATCCAGACAAGAGTAAAAAAATCTGCTGTTATACTAGTAAACTAGTAGGTATTGCAACAGTACAGAACTTTTTTTTATATATTTACTTGATATACTGGAAAAAAAATAACGATATTACCACCACTGATTTTTTCTCTCTGGTTTACTTGATTACGATTACTGGACTAACTAGTTGATTGAAGAATAGGCAGAAAAACGAGATAAAGGAATACGGTCGCGAAGATCCAAAATAGGAAAAGTCCAGCAATATGTATAATACCAGCGGCAGCAAAAACAAAAACTACTTTTTATTTTACAAAAACTACACTGCACTATCAGCGTTTAAGTAAAGAAAATGATTAGAATTCCATCTGCTCTTTTTAAGGCACGGTGTCCTGTGTTTACAGACTGAAAAAAGTTAGAAGATGAAAAATCTAGTTTTTCTTTCGTTTTTATTATTTGGTTAAAGAAATGAGAAAAAAACTTTTTTATATATTAGCTCGTCCTTCAATTCAAACAAAATAAATACTTTGGCCTTCTTCGTTTTCGATGTCGGCAGTAAGTACGTACAAGTAAAGAAAACTTTACAACGACTTCTAAATCTATAAAGGCCAGCAAAAGTTTATATTTTTGAAAAGTAAAAAACTCTGCATTAAATGAATACCAATTTAACTTTTTTAGCTCCAGAAACGAAAAAAAGAAGCTCAGCGAATGAATAAGCTGATGATGATTTCATGCCGTATAAAAAGTAACCAAACCAATTTTAAATTACGCGCGGCAAAAACTCTTTTGCTTTTTTCTAGTGTACTGCTTAACAACATATATAAGGTTACTTTACTGTACTCTCATTACATTTTACTTTATGCTTGTATTAATGTTCAGGATTTAAGAAGATGACACTTGTCATTAATTATGGCATACATATATAGTATGTCTGCCTGTATGTATTTTATATTTGTGTCATTTGCACTTATTGCTGGTCACGGAAACTTAAAGGAATTCCAGTCACAGATGATGATGATGATGATGACGAATGGGACAAGTTGAAAAGCATCAACAACACGCTCATTATTTTTATTAATGCCGTTTATACTCATCATTATCTTTACGGCAGCATCGTTCCAGGCGAGCAAGTCTGTCCACGTTCACAGCATTTTGCAATTTTCACAACTTTCTCTTTAACTATCCATACACACACCTAGCTTTCACTGCTGCTTTCTCAGCCTCTGTCTGTCTGTGTGTATCTCTAGAGTCAGCTCAACCTGAGCAGCAGCAGTTGAGTCAAGTTAGCAAGATAACTACGTGAGAAAACGAAACCAGCGAGTGAATGCACCGTTCTGGTATTTAGAGAGATGGAGAGAGAAAGGGACTTTCTCGCTAAATAAAGATAAAGCGAAGAAGTAGAAGAAAACGGAATTAGAGATGGGGATGATGCTGATGATTGTGGAATAGTAGGAGGATTTTTTTCCAAAGAGAGGAAAAAACTCTCATAGAAGAAAACGGAATTAGAGATGGGGATGATGCTGATGATTGTGGAATAGTAGGAGGATTTTTTTCCAAAGAGAGGAAAAAAACTCTCGTTCACTACTTTACTCAATTCTTGGGAAAATGTGTGTGTGTGTGTAGTGTGCGTTGTTCTACATTCAACCACTGCTTACCACTACCACCAACCAAAAAAATTCCAAATAAATAAAATGAACGCAGAGTGAGTGAGTGTTTTGTGTGCACTTGTGGAAAAGAGAAAGCAGCATTTCATACCAACATCATTAAGCCAATTCTATCTTCCTACGTTTTCTCTAGTATATTATCTTTGGAAAAAAAAAGATTTTTTTGAACAGATGTAAAATGCTGATAATGAAAACAACCCAAAGTATATAAAAAGAAGAATACAGTGTGTTGTATTATTTTAAATGGTGGGAAAGTTGAAGAAAAAACATTTTCAGCATTTTCATCCTTTCATTTGCTGTGAAAACATTGTTATTTTCTGGATAAAGAAGAACAAGTACTAGTCATTTTAGCAAAACCACACATGTTTGTATTTCCGTGTGTAGGTATATTTTTTTAAATAAAAAACTTTATCATCTTATACAGAGGGTGCCCTAAGGCAGACGATGCTTCTACCACTACAACTACTACTTATTATTATTATTCCGTTTCATTTGCTATTTATTCTTTATCCTGTTTTGCATACGTAATAAAAAAGACTCGTAGTTGTTGTTGTTGTTGGTAATAAAAAATGAAAAGGGATTCTGTCAAGTGGGCGGCTATCGTTTACTCGCAAGCACATTTTTTTCCATTTGATTAGGCATTTAAGATTTTACAACTTTTCCAGGGACGATAGTAGAAGATGAGCAGGGGAGAAAGAGAGAGAGATGTGGTTAAATTGCCACATAAAAAGTTTACTTTTACTTTTCTCGTCAAAACTGCAGCGTAGGTAATATATAGCATGTTACTGCTGCTGCTGCTGTTGTTGTGTACTGCAGAATATATATCATCATCATAAATGGATTGCTTAATTTCAGTGTGAGTAAATCTTTTTTTAGAGTGTCCACTAGTGATTGAGTAGGAAAATGCAAACGAAACAGTTTCAATAAGTAAACGCGAAAGGGAATGTACTGTATGTAATGACCTTGCTTCAAGCTTACTGTTGTAGAGTCTGGTGAATACATGAAAAAGAGAGCAGTTAAAAAAAAATAAAACCACATAAAAGTATGCCTAATTTTAGTTATCTATTTAAAACGGATGGGTATTGGGATAGGCAATTCCGTCAGAATCTGCTGTATTGTTTCTTCCACCATTATTGCAAGTACAGTATTATAAGATATCTGAGCTCAGCTAGTAATAAATTATAGCCACAGCTATAAAAATTTATACCTAAAATTTCCAGTTTTATTTTTACACTTTTGTAAAATGTTGTTGGATTTTCTAAAAATATTGCAGTTTTTGTTTGACTGGGAATAATGTGTAAGTATAAAACAGCATGACGCATGGCGTCTTGACAGTTAAATCGACACGTTTAAGTATAAAACCACATACACATATTATGTCAGCTATGTTATGTAAATATTTTTAGTATTTTATCAGATAAACTGAAAAATGTAGTCACTCACAACGAACAAAATCTCGACGGAAGTGTAAAATAACAAGTGAAATGCTTAATAAATGTGTTTACAATGTTGTATGTGTGCTTATGTAGGATTTTCAGCCTCTCACTTCATTTTTTTAATGACTAGTTCAATTGTGACTGCGACCGTCATTCCATTTGATAGCAAATATGAAAATACTCACGCAAGCTTATGAAAATGATAAAACAATAGAATCAGTTTTCGGTGGTTGATAATCTACCTGAACTTTAAAAAATAACACCTTCAAGGCGACAAAGCACTACACGAAATTAATTAATACTTTCTCTCATTTCCAACACCAACTTCTGCTGTGTGAGTGTGAACATGAAAACCTTTATCGTGGCGACGTGGTGTTCTGACCTTTCTGTATCAAAGGTATATAGAGAGAAGTTGTGCAGTACAAAACGCCATCAGAACAATATGACGTCGTGATGGAAGAAATGTAATTTCTTTTGAACTTGTGAAAACTTTTGAGGAACAAGTTCAAAGAAATGCAGGTGACAATGAGTAAAGTTGAAAAAGCACTGCTGTGCTATTTTACGTAATAAGAAAACCAATAGCCTAGCAGAGAGTAGAGTAAAAATACTCACTAAGGCTGGTAGTCAACGTAGGAGGGAACAAATATGTATTTATTTACTTTTAAAGTGAAAACGCCTGCTTCTGAACTGTCCAAATAGGAAATCAATTGTTTGCTCTGAGAGGTGTAGTACACGAAGGGAAGGAAAGAACATTATTTAAAAGAATTACTAAAAGTCACACCAACACCCGCACCCATTTGGGCTAGGTTTGGTTAGCCCGAATTTAAACATTTGGTTACTTAAAATTAGAAAATGTTTATTTTTTGATTTTTTTGAACATAAACCTGATATTACAGTGAAGCCTAGTCTACAAATAAAGTGTGAGGTGCGGGTTTTAGTAACTCCTAACATTATTGCATTGCAGTAATATTGATATCCTTTCGTAAACCTTTATTATCACCATCATCATTTCACTGTATATCGCACAAAAGTGGCAGCACCGCTACATATCTCAGCGCTAGCTTTATCATTCGCTTTTGTCCTTATAAACAAACAGGAAATACTATTTACTTTCCTTTCATTTATATTATTGTCTAAGTATTATTTTCTGGCTTATGTGCTGCACACATACATGCCTACACACATTCACACATGTGTATACATACAGCAACTCTTTTGCAAACTACTAAGTAAAAAGCTGGCCTTTTTCAGAACGTCACAACAACAGCTCCGGTTTCAATCAACTTTGCTTTCTAATTCTTTTCCTTTATATCTCAAGTTGGTTTAAATAAACTGTCACGTGACAGAGATATGGGCAGTATTACAAAGCGTGTGTCCCTGCTTAGTCGGACGAGTTATATGACCACAGTTGTCGCAGAGTGCCCAAAGAATGGAAAGAACCTGACAAAAGAAAAGTGTTGCGACAGCAGTTATGTAACAATGGTTGATTTGGTGTATACAAAGTGAGTGGCAAAAAAGATGCATTGTGTAACCATGGTTGTTCTGGTGTTTGCAAGGCAAAAAAACTAAATATTTTTGGTAGAAACAACATATATTGATTTTTACTATGGAACGCAAAATCCGACGTTTCTTTGTTAAAATCTGGCTAAGAAAAGCTTTTTAAAAACCTCTGCTAGTTTCCATCATCATCATTCTATCTTTACTCACATACTATTTTAAAGCAGCAGAACAGAATAAATAGTTGATGAAGACTGTGTATCCAGCTTTATAATAGAAAATAATGTAGCTAAAATTGGTGAACACATTTTTTCAAAGTTGCAAAGATACATACATTCTTATCAACTTTAGTAGATATTGGCATCAACTTCATAATATTATAAATTGTCATCATTAGTATTATTTCCATCTTGGCAAGCAGCAAATATTAACAAAAATAAATGATCATATGATCGATAGAACACACACCACCAGCCAGACCAGAAGTACAAAAAATATACATAAACAGAATGAATATTATCTCGGTTTGCTCTAGTAAACGAAAAGAAAACTGTTTCTTGTTTACTGTGTCTTTTCAAAGTAGATTTATTTTACAAAAAAAGTGTTCTTTAGGCGCTAAAATAACGCTTCTTTACTACAAGGCTTGCAACAAACTAAGCAAGTAGTTACTCTACTTGTCTATTCCTGTTTTATCTGCTGAACGCTTTCTTGCAATTTATTGTCCTATGCCACCGTTGCGAAGAATGTCTACTTGTATGTCTACTGTAGTTTTGGACGTTTGATTGAACACACTTCCTGTATAAACAGCACCGCAAACTTGATCAACAGATTTACACCAGAGGCATTGCGTGAGAGAAAAGGCTGCTGCTTAATTTATTTATTACAAATTAAAATTTACAATTGCAGGTACAATCCGGGTCATGTGAGTTACAAAATGTTCTTAGAAATTGATTTGGTAATTATTCATCTGTCAGCTGAGAATAAAAACTGATATGCAGTAGTTCCAATTCCAATGAAAGGAAACTACTAGAGTAGCCAGCTGCAAGAAGAGGAGGGAGAAGGAAGTCAAGTAAAAGACAAAGACACGTGTCATGTCACACCTTTCCGTACGTAAAACAGTGAAAAATGCGAACGTAAGTAGTGTTACAGCTGCAAGAGGAGGAGGGAGAAGGAAGTCAAGTAAAAGACAAAGACACGTGTCATGTCACACCTTTCCGTACGTAAAACAGTGAAAAATGCGAACGTAAGTAGTGTTTAGGTAAGCGTACGATTGTACAGAGTAAAAATTATTATTACTATTATTATTATTGTACTTATTATTATTAGTAGTAATAATGAGGACGTTGGGAAGTCAGCCAATAAATCATTTTGTCACAGTTCTAGTAGCTAGCAACGACAGCAAGAAAATGCAACATTGACAACCAAGTGCAAACATCCATAATTCATAAATAGGATTTAAAAATCCTTTCCCCAACCTAAATACATAAAATTAATTAGGCGATATTGGCGACCAATAATAATGCTGAAGAATGGTATCATTATCCTTTTGCCAATTGTTAGATTCTGTCATCGTAAGAGTATGACGTTTCTGTCATGGTTTCGTTGACAATTTATCACATGTGTGATACTTTTAAAATGATGCACTTTTGAATAAAGTTAAAAAGCTATGCAAATGTCATACAGTCACAAAAACAACATGTTTTACAAATCTGTCTGTTTTATACCCTTGACAAATTTTTCTTAATAAAGAGTACTGCTCATGCAAAAGTCATATTGCTCAACGGGATACGTTTGTAGAAGAATTTAATATTGAGACTATGCACACTGAATTTTGACAGCATAAACAATCCAATGACGATATATTTAGACAAACTATTCATGTACGTCACATGCCATCATAATATACGCATCATTGTATATGTGAATAAGTCTACTTACATGTGTGTATATTTGTTTTTAGCATTTTTATAAAAACCACCGTACTCATTTATATTCAGTTTGTGCACTTGCCTCGACTATTTTTAGATTTAGCATGTCAGCTGTCCTGATGACACGTGGTTGTTATTAATAACAATCACGAAAATCTCAGTAGGGTCCTTGTGAAATACGAAGAATGTACAAAATATGTAGTTACAATGATGTAGCTTACATTCGTTCAATGCCTTATTGTATCTCCCAAACTAATCTTCAATTCATCTTTCAAGCATTTATCTAAAGAAAACAAGCTTACTCAGCCATCACACAACAACAACAACTGTTCTCACAAAACTGGTCCAACTCAAGCTTATATACATTTTCTATATACAAACATGTAGCAGTTTTCTAATTTCACATTTATTACCACTTTAGGTCCTACACACTAATAATAATAATACTTGTACATACAAACATACCGTCATTAAGTTTCAAGCGAGGTTGCACAATCCATCAAAAAAGGTATTGCTTTTTTTCCTTTCACTTTTTATCTACTGCTTTCTCCACATAAACATCTGTGTATTACTAAATGCTTTTTTGTTACTATTGGGATGTATGTAACTACTTGCGTATTTTTTTCTCTATAAGCTGAAGTACTAAACAAGTCTCAGGAGAGCATCAGTTTTTCTCTTTCTCTCTCTCTCCTCACTCTCTTTCCGACAACATTTCTACTGACAGAAATGCTGGATCTTGCTAAACGAGTGGTGAAGCAAGAAAGAGAGAGAGAGAGTCAAGTGGCATGCATGATGGTGGTGAACCGATGATGCACTTTTTTGGCCCACCATCCAAGTAATCATCATCACATCACCACCTTCTCCCTTTTGCAATCATCATCGTTACCACTACTGTGCAGCAGCAAAAAAATGACTAGAAAACTGTTTCTCCAGTCAGCACACGTTCGTATACACTGTACACACACACAACCACACTCTGAACAACAGACATCATTAGCACAGTAATAATTTCACCTTTTTTGACGCGGACCCCTGCCGATCTATCTGTTTATTTTTTTATAACCTTGTTGTTCTCAGTTACTTTTTTTTCTATTTTATTTCACGTCCCAGTCTTCCCCAAAGATTCCCATTGAAAGGAAACTGAGTGAAACCGATTGAGTTCATAAACAATTGTGTGTATAAAAAAATATGTACGAGCAAAACAAGGGACGACGACAAGCATCCATAAGCATAACGAGAACTTTTTAGCAGTAGCCTGTCAAGTCTATCGTTTGTCTACCTCTCTCTCTGAACATACCAATTTGCCTTTTTGTGGAAAATATAATTTCATTTTTAAAGAATATATACTACCTATGCAAAATTCCCTGAAAGACAGGTTCAGTTGAATATGACGAAAGAGATAGAGGACGGACAAGGTCATCGTGATGATGCTTTTACTTTCTTTCAAAAACACGAGTAGGTATACTACAATAGCATTAAATATCAAGTACTTTTCAGGGACATGCTGCTGTTATCGTGCGGTTTTTACACAGCGGCTGTGTCTTCCAGACCTTCAAAATACACTTTGTCATATGGCCGTTAGCTTAATTAGATTTTGAGCTGACTTTTATCAACTGATTTCTTTTGGTGTAAAATTTTACCTTTGAATAACTTCATAATCAAATGACGTTGATAAACGATTAATGCAATTAATATACCTAGGTATGCTGAATGATGTATGGAATACAGATGGGCGGTTTCTTAGTAGCAATGTCTGAATCTGTAGAATGACAAAATGCATAAAATACAGGGTAACTTGAACAGAAAAAAATAGTAAGAAACAAAGACAAACGGGATTTTTCCGGCTGCTGACAGAGAAAATTAGTAGAAGTATTATACGATTTGTTTTAAAGCAAAGTGAAAGTTGGTAGAGTGGAAACAATATAATAGTATATAGTAATCATCATCATCATCATCATCAAGCTTGTAACCAATTGGTCTCTTTTGTAAAAGTAAAAAATAACAGTGGTGGCGGCTGCTGGGGGTGGTGCCAAGCATCCCCGGCATGGATGGTTTCCATGAAAAAAGAAAGTGCATTGCGAGATTCTTTTGTTGATTGGCGTGATGGAAATTGGAAAACTTTCTACTATGACTCTCTGCTGGATACAAAAAAGGTATGCTGCATGGTCACCTGACATTACCCAATATGACTACAATAGTGTTATTAGCGGTGATTCTGATTTCCCCAGAAAAAAATACACTTTTCTCCCACTCGTCCATCTACATTTTGTGAAAATAGAATAAGTGAATGGCTAGGTGGGATAAGGAAGGCATGCATACTAATAATAATAATAATAACGCTCATATAACAAGGTTCATTTCTTTCATATTTTTTTCACTTTAATTAAATATTATGGTGTGATCGAGCGCCAAAAGAAGAAGAAGAGAACTCCAAGCGCCAAAGTGGTTGTTAAACCCCACCATCATATCATCATCATCATCAGTAGTAGTAGTACCAGCTGTACCGTGCCACGATGTCGGAATCTCATTGGCGACAGGACACACATACATATTATATATATTTGTATGTGCTTATAAAAATGTCATAATATTTTATGACATATTCTTCTCACTTCTCCCTCAAAACACGAACATTCTTTTCTCTTAGTATACATATTATTGACCTACATGTCTACAACAAAATCAATTTGACTGTCAAGCTCTCTGTGGCAAACTACATTGTTGTACCCAGAAGAAACACAAGGTTTGCGGGTTTCGCATTATGCAATTACCAATACTACTACTTCTACTACTGGTGGTGTGGCACACAGATTTTTTTTTTGTCGAAAAAAAGAAGAAAAAAACGTGTGAAGAAACAAACATGATTTTTCTCTTTTCATTCACACTGGATTGCATTTTTCCAGGGTGATGAATAAATAGTCGAGCACGCACTCTCCTCTCTAATGTCGAAACAAACACGTACATACCGATAGTATTCGCATTATGTGGTACTGTATGGTTTTTTTCTTGGTGCATGCATATATTATGTATTTACATATTATTGTAGATATGTACAAACACACCTTACTCACCAAATAGAATTGTAATATTGAAACATTTTCGTTGTTCACGACATGAAGCCTTTCTAGTCAACATGATCCTCAATTAAGGTATGTCAATAATACTTTGATTTTTTTCCAGTTTGATACTTTTCTTTCTTTTTGGAGAAAAAAAACTAGCGCTAATGCTGCTTTGGTGCATAAATTTTTACCTATATGCTAAATAAGTAATAATAATAATAACAATAATAGTAATGATAATAATAATAATAATACATCACTGTTACAAAGCACACACAAAACACCTATACATCTCCTTCGCCATTTTTTTTCTGCTGATGCTTGTGTAGCCGTCAGCATGGATATGATACATTTATTTATTTTTCTGTTTCTTTTTCCTTCATTGATCTTGTTCTTTCTAACTAACAGTTATGTACAAAGAACATTATTTTAGCCGCAGTCAACAAAAAATATGCAAAACGGTTTTTTATATGAAACATGGACTGGTTTTTATTTTGTTTTAACCATTCAACCACACTCTGTATGTGTGAAACTGAAATTGTAACTTGGAAAATTTAAATCTTGGGACATTTCTTTACATGATTATGTATTTTTTTCCAAATCAATATGGAAATATATGTAGGTATACACTATCGACGGAGTACGGAATTTCAAAAGCGGTTTTGGCTTTCTTCATGATGACCTAAATATACATATACCAACCAAGCACTTGGTTAAAATTACTTGGGTAAGTTTACAGTAGGTTAAAATCCTTTTTACAGTCTGGAGTCAGAGTGGCAGTTGGGTAAATAAGTGTAGCTTCAGAAATGGCATTATTATAACAACCATTTCTATCGTTCCTTTTTTTCTGGCAATAGCGACACTGACTGTAACGACGACGACGACGATGATGATGATGGGACTTTGCTAATAAACACGGTAATAGGAGTAAAGTGAGTCGATAAATAAGCAATGTAAGTAATACACATAAAATTGTATTGTAGTAGGTATTACATGTACATATTTAAATATGCGAAAAAAATATTGAGCAGGAAGGGAAGTCCTTTTTTAACACACACACACATCACTAACTGTATGATTGTGAAAATAAAGAGAAAATCTGGAAAAGGAGGAACGTTGCCAAGAATGGATTTTTTTTCTAGCTTGCTCTGGCATGGCACACTGTCATCATCATCATCATCATCAACAACATGATCACCGTCGTCGTCTTCAAGCTCATCGCCTTTAGTGAGAGGAAGGAAGGATATAATATGTGTGTATTCAATACTGACTCACTCACTCATTCGTTCACACAGACACAAACATACTCACACAGGCACACATGTTTGCAGTCAGCAAGCTCAATAGATAAATTTCAAATAAAAAAACTCGAGAGAGAAATCGAACTTGAAATGATGCTACTACTACTACTACCTCCACCATGTCTAGTGCTTTTGCTCCTTGTGATGATCATGTTCATTTGAGCTTGTTAAACTTTAACTACCAAAAAAGATATTTGATTTTGCACAAAAAAATAATGTCAAGCCGAGTGGAAGCAAAAGAGAGAGAGAGAGAGAGAGACCGAAAAAAAATCTGCAACGTTTCCATTGGCCTATATACAATTTATTATTATTATTATTATTACTTTACTTGTATTTTACACATCGTCCTCTCATCATTACCAGCGTCATAGCCCATCGCCGTGATTATTGCTGGTATCATTATCAAGTTTCTCCCTCCTTCTCTCTCCCTGTCTATATATATATATATATGAGCGCTGATTTGAATATTTATTACGAGTATTTGGAGTGGTGCAAGTGAAATGAACTGGATTGTGTACAGTTATGATGTGCAGATGTGACAAAAAAATTGTAGGATAATGAGCACGGTGTCTGTGTGTGTGTGTGCTTTCCACAAAGAAACAACACAAGTTTACTACTTCCTCTATTGCTCATTTTAAACATGTGAAATAAGCCCCACTTCAAGTGTTCGTCATCTTTTGCAACTGTGTTGATTTTTTTTGTTGTAGCAGCGTTTCCTTTTCCTTTTTATTTGTTTTTTTTTGCTAAAATACAAGCTAAATTTAGTTGGAAGATTGTATATAGTGCAGGTAAAAGACATCATCTTATAAATAAACCTTGTCAATAGATTAAATACGCAGTATACTTGTTCTACAGGCAGAAAAAAATATCAAGTTGAAGAAACTGCTGTGTTAATACTGTTGCGAAGATAGCTCGTAAATTTCTAATTGACTTTGAGCAGCTTTCCATAAGTTTAAAGAAAACAGCAAAAACCTTTTTTGTACCGACATGTTCACCTGCTTGGAAAGCGTTTTTAATCAACTTGTAAGATTAGCTTAATAGTGAACACTTGTCAGTGTAAGGTTAGTGGTCTGAGATAGTAGTACTTTGTTTATTTTTTTCTTCTTTACTCTGCTGAGATCAACATTTTTAAAAAATTGTCATCACATTTTCCAATATCAACCAATACATGTTAATTTTTTTATTTTAAAATATCACATACTTGAAATATTTTAAAATGACATTATCAAAAGAATTTTTTCTACATTTAACCAAAAGATTGGAATCACAACTTATCCTCCAATTTGCACATTCACAATCAGTGCACTGCACACACATAATCAACAAAACATACACACACACACTCTCACAAACTCGTTTTCACTCGTTTTGATAAGATCCATTTGGGAATCACGCTAACAAACTACTACATACTACAACTCCCAAGGACAACAACGACGACGACAAGACGACAATGCATGAAATACAGAGTGGATCAAGTTGATTAGTATTCCCGGAAGGGAACTCCATAATATAAACTTATCTTTTTTCCATTAGTAATATCGGAATAAATCATTTTTCTGATGTTTCACAAACTTATATACTATATATTTTTTATCACCACAACCACGACCGCCACCACAACAACAGTGTCTTTTCTAACTTGTCGCCTTCTTCACAATCCTCACTGATAGCAACCACTATAACAACACACATTTTATGTCAGTGCACTTATACAATGCAGTAGTAGCAACAAAACAGTAAACTCGAAAGAAAGATGAACGTTTTATATTTTTTTTTTTCAAAAAAAGCTAGCAACTTTGAACAAATATTTTCATTAACTTTTTTTATTCCCAAGTTTAAATGTTTACACAGGAAAGGAAGCACCGACAAGAAAAGTTTTCACCGAAAACTAGCACAAATCAAATCAGAAGAGAGAAATAAAGCTGGTAAAAAAATCCAGCCACAAGTGTATACCGGACAATTACCATGCGGTCTGACACTACCACTGGCAACATCATCAGCAAGCAGCAGGAGCTGAAAAGCTAGCAGCCAGTGCAAAAGTTCTCGTTGTAGCAAACAGGAAGCGTGAAAGAGAAAGAAGAGACGTTGAGTGTGCGAGCGAACAGATGTCTAAACTTTTGTCTGCGTGTTCCCCCAAAAAACACTTGAGAATGGAGACAGGAAAAAAGGGGGAAAAATGTGACCAAAGTGACTTGGAACCTCTGAGAGAAAGAGAGAATAAGATTCTCGTCAGGTTTGTATTTTATTATGGAGATTCCACAAACAGCAGCACACAGCTTGTATCTTACAGTTGGATGCTGCTGCTGTTTGTTGTTGTTGTGTCATCGCACTGATTCTGATTATTTGGGTGGAAAAAGGAAACCAGATAGAATCTTTTATTATTATTTTGTATTTCGAAATACACGGTGAGAAAAAAATAATTTCTTTGGCTAAACTTCACTTTTTTGTGGGATAGCAAGTCAGTAATCTATTTTTTGCTGAAGAATAGCCACACAACAGCATATGACAACATGATGTTTGTAGTAATAATGGAAGTAATAAGTGCCACATGTATTATTACATAAGCACACAACTTGTGGTAAAAATGTGTGGTTTGGGCGGATGCTGCTGCTGTTGCTATATAGAGAAACAGGAGAGGAGGAGGCACATGCACTTACAATTGCTTTTTTCGAAAATATAGAAAAAAAGTTGAATGTGCAAAATTCTTTTTGCAATGTTTTTTTTCTTCTTTTGATCAATTCTTATCACGGGAAAACAAACTTTTCTTTAAAGAAAAGACTGACGACAAGGACGACAGTAAGTAACTTTGTTGTAATCCTTTTTTTAAAAAAACAAATTGCTCTCAAGTGGACGCTAGCTTTGGCGAACAAATATAAAAGTGGAAGCGGATGAAGATGGAAAGATGAAAAGGATAAGAAAAAAATATATATATAATGGAGTGATGCCGATTAAATAATATTTTTAGTTGAGAAAATATTTACCACTGATATTATTTTTTTTATATTTGGAATAAGTAGTAAAATGTAGCTGAAACAGGACACAGAGAAGTTGTCCCGCAAGAGCGGCTGCGAAACAAGGACAAAAAGTGTGAGTCACCGTCATCAAAATCATCATCGTGGTAATCACTAGCAGCCATGTTGAGTGTAGTCTTTAGAGACACATTTTCTCAATCAAGACAAAACAACAGCTGGTGCACACACACAAAAAATAATGAAAGCGGAACAATATCAAAGGTCAGAGTTAAAAAGACAATTACTTTTACTGATCAACTCTTCCATGATTTAACTGACATTTATTTATTTATTTTCAGGATAAAATTCCAACAAATTTTTACGTGTCAGAGAAGTAGTAGCAGTAGCCTATATTATCAGGTTAAAAGTTTTTCCCTGTGATTTTTTTTTCACAGAAGATAAAAAGAGTAAAACAGCAACAGTAATGAGCAAAAAAACTGTCTTGAAAATTCTGCTCACTTTCTTTATCTTTTTTTATTCTTTGCTAGCTTTGCCGTTTTTGGTTGCATTTTATTTTACCCTGCTGCACTCTCTCAAACTTTGTTCACGGAAGGAGAACTTGCTTTATTTTGTAAAACATTTTTTTACAGCAAGCCACAGCAGAGAGCGAAAGAGACAGGGAACTTTCCACTACTACAAAATACTACCACTACTCTTCATCTTGTCCTCAGTGTAACTGACTTGGAAGAGAGTGAAGTGAGTGGTGAGAAAAATGGTGAGCAAGAGAACACAGCGGTGATATGGTGGTATTGGTGCTGGCACTAGTGGAGAAAGAGAGAGAGAGAAGTGTGTTGGTTAACTAGAATGATGGTTTTGCTAAGGTTTTACTTGCTGGGTGCTCTCTCTCTCTCTTCTTATTCTTCTTTACTTTTTTTCCTCCTTGTCATATTACGTGCACCAGTTTTGTGGTTTTTTTCGTTACGAATAAACTTACAGGGTGGTTGTAGTGGTGGTGGTGATGGTGTGGTAGTTTTATGTGGATCATAGTAGCATGGTGGATAATATTCTAGAGAGAGAAAATGCATGCTCACATATTATATTTATTTATTATTGCGTATACATATTTTATACAAGAGCAAGAAAACAGTCAGTAGCAAGTACCATCACCACGATGACGACCAACACTACTACCATCATCACCATCGTATTTTTAACAGTGTAACAAAAATGAAAAGTGAAAAAAGTAATTTTCCACAAAAAAAATGTATAAATGTGTTGTGTGTGTGTGTGTGTGCTGCTGCTCAGTGTGAAAACAGTTGAATGGCTTGGACAGGTTTTAATGTAGTTTTTTACGTTTTCACCTTAATAATCCTCTGTACTTATTGCAGTCTCTGGTATACATTTTCACTCGTTAAAAGAGGTACTAACTGACTGAAGCAAGGAAGGCGAGAAGAGAGAGAGAGCAGAAAATCCGAGAGAAAAAACGCTGTTAGTAGTAGTAGCAGCAGCATCATCATCGTCGTCGTCATCAGCTAAACCTATAGTTATTTCGGAATCGACACATTTTATCCCTTTTTGTCTAGTTCACATTGAACCTATCACATTAGAGTTTTGTACATTTTACTTTACTTTTATCTCGATAGGGTACTCTTTGGAAATATATTTTTTGCACTTTCTCTGTACCAGTCAAATTGCAAACGCTGTCAAAAAGAGGATTCTATAGCAGTACATGGAAAAAAATGGAGGATTTCTATTTTATTCTGCCATATCATTAGTAGTATTCTCAAATCTTTATCTGTATCTTTTTTTGCATGATGATAACCATCATCATCGCTATACGAATCCTAATTTTACCGTCTCTGCTATGTGCCTTTTTCAGCATTTTGTTTAGCATGAGTAGTCATGAATAAGAAACTTAAAGTTGAGTAAAAAAAAAAATAAGTTGAATTTTATTTTCATGGTACTCCATCCTTCTGCATTGATTTTCAAACAAGAGGGAAAATACGAATGAAAAATTAGCATAATGCAATTCATGTGACAAGAAGAAAAACCTGCTTGAGATCAGATGCAAATGAGGTAAAAAAGGAAGAGTTTTTAGTACTGCTTGTTACATTTATATGGATAGAATCAAATGACAGAATAGAATGAACTAAAGATTGCATGTTTTTTGTTTTTTTAAGAATAAATTTTCGAGGATTATTTTTTGTGTGATTTGAGGTTTAGAAAATAGACACTGCACTGATCATGGTCATTTGAATTGTAAAATAAATACTATGTACGTTTGATGCGAAGGTGATTTTGGGAATATCAAGCGAGAATAAATTAAAAGAGTATCAAGTAGACTGACAATTTGATTGGAACTCAGGATCGTATCAAAAAGGTTTTCTCCATTCAAGTGATGTGTAGTGTATAGGTAGATTTTTTAGCTATGTATGATTTTTGATAATTTGCCTTCAGCGACTATTTGTTGGTATCAAACCAACTGGGATAATTATATAGTCCTATAAATCCGCCCACACACGTCAAATGCCACCTAGAACGAAACCATGTCTGAGGTACTCCGCTCTGTGAAGAAAATAATTTTTGGGTAGTGAAAAGTGATTCATCTTCATGGTAGTTTGGCACATGAGAGATTAAACAAATCCAAACCATCAGCCGTCGCCCGGCCGCCCTCCCGCTCACTCGCCTTCTTTCCCTCTGCCTGCCTACTATCAGCACTCACTTTTGTGTAACGCGTGTGTGCATGTTTCAGATTAGAAAATTTAATTCTCACCTTTAAAACACTCCAATTCACTTGCTCCATTCTTCAAAAGTAAAAATTACCATGACAATTGTAAATGGTGTGTTAAAAGATGATGATGACGATGATGGTGGTGGGGTGGGGGTGGGGGTGGTGAACAAAAAATACCAAAGTATTATAGGCTAGCAGTATAGCATGTTATTATTGCATGCTCAATCACTTTTCCACCGACTTTTTCTCATTTTCAACTTTATGAATCACAGCGTTCCCATTAAAAAAACTCTCCCAGTCTTTTCTCCTTTCTACATGTTTATTTATCCGTTGAATCTCGTAAAGGTATCGCTTACTCTATACTAAAATAAAAAAAAGTTCCATGCTCAAGTCAAGTGTGTCCAAGTAAAGTGAAAATAGAAGTAAAAGTCTTGAGACGGTTTGCCATACCAACTACTCGCAGCATTTTGCTTTATGTACTCTTATTTTACTACGAGAATTAACTACTTATTTTACACATGTGCTAATAGAGATGAAGGAACAAGATGATTAAGCTATCTGCATACTTCACATCTTTATGCTTTTCTCATTGCATGTATGTATGTATGTGGCTTTCTCTCTTGCTCCGTTGTACTCTTTTCATGAATGAATGAATGAAGTGAGTTGTTGAATCGTTTTTTTATTATTATTCTCTGCTCTCTTTCCCTTCCTCCCGTCTCCTTTCTTTAAGCTTTGTTAGCTACTCAGTGTGTGTGAAACCAGAGCTAGAGGAGAACGAAGAGAAAGAAAGATGAAACGGAGATTTCTTGTATTTTCCTTAGTCAACCCAGTAACCTCAGTAGTAGTAGTAGTAGTAGAAGCGGCGGCAGTACAAATGATTATGAACAAGACACCAGGCTCGCATCGGATAAAAGCTGAAAATGCTTTCTACTAGTCAGCAGCAAATATGTAGTAGTTAGTATTTAATCGCCGTTGCGTTGTGGTGGTGCAGCGGCAGCGGCTTTGCTTTTCGACTCTGCATCCTTCATTTAAAACGAAAGCATATTTATTTCACCACACGCAGCCAACAGCGGCTGACAACTATTTATATTTTTCAATCTCACTTTCTTATCGTGTATGCAAACTTATTTATTTTTTGCTTTAAAAAAAGAACCACATAATACACCCTCCCTCACCACCATCACGTTTTCTTTTCTTTGCCTCCTCTTTTCCTTTTTAATCATCTTCATCATTCACGTCATCTCAAGCTTATTTAAATATTAATGCCAAGCACAAATAATGGAAGACTGCAAAATGTTCTATTGACTTTACTGTTCCCTTTTTTGAAAACAAATATTTTCCACATGGAATTTAGCTCTTTTTATCAATGCTGCACAGTCATTCTGTTTATTGTGTGCATCCGCAATACAAATTTGTTTGTGAGTTTATTAGATGGAAAAAATTGTTTGGTTACTACCTTCCTGTCCTTTTAGAGTACTTATCTAATAGCAAGCTGCTGGTGTTCAAGTAAGAAATAATGTGAAAGGAATCATGCCTCATTGTATTGTATGCCGTATCATCATCATTATTATTATTATCGCTATCATCGTTCACTAAAAATTTTCAATGATTTGCAGTGAAAGCACTGCTGCTGCCGTTGTTGCTGCCACGTAAGACGGGAAGAAGACACGTGTGTTTTACAACAGCAGTACCATCATTGTTATCATCATCCACGCAATTTCATTCTTTTCTGGTTAGAAGCAGCAGCAGCCTAGCCTATTCGCACATTTAATCCCATTTCCTCAACATGTCAAAAGAAAGAGAAAAAAGAGGCAGGGGAAAAAAATACTCGAGGAGAAAAAGGGGCATCATCATTCGTGTGTGTGAACAATGACCATGTGTGCTCCATCCGTCTGCTGTCTATCCAGCTACCCATCCATTATTCTACTCTCTCTCACTCTCTTTCTCTACTTGTTCTCATCTTCTTTTAACTTGACTACTAATATACACACAGCAACAGAGCAGCTTAGCAGGAACAGCAGCACAAGTCTTTCAGTTACGAAAATTGACTGACAATAGGCTCAAATGAAGGCAACAAGAAGGATCCCTTTTGCCCCGCCATGTTCTCTTTCTATTACATTTTTTACTAGAAAACATTGTAGAATTACAAAAAAAAAACAAATTGCCAAACTGCAACAAAAGTAGAGAATAGCGTATCAGTACAAGAAATATATATATATATAGCGTGTGTGTGCTATTTATAGATAGCATGACCAGACCAACACAGATTTTTTCGGAAAAATTGTACAGTGAAAGTAACAAAAGCAGAGCAAACGATGAAGTGTATATTAGAAAAATGATTATTATTATTATTTGGTGTGCATGTAAATATTGGAAACTTTAGTGACGGGAAACTTGTGACACAAAGTGACAAATTGCTAGACAGTTTCCCTGTTGACAATTTTGTAATTTGTCGTTTTACAACTTGTCATAATAAATGTGAACCATCTTGTGAATTTTTCATTAGCTTTCATTTCTTTTCTCACTTTCCTTTTCCAGTAGAAAAAAAATCATCTTTGCAAAAGCATTCTCCTTTGGCAATTGGATAAAATAAATAGTGAAAGCAGAAAACGTAGCAAACAAAGAAAAATCTATGTTTTCCCTTTTTTAATCTTACTGTACCAGTAGCAAAGTGTTGATAACATTATGAATGACTAATTAACGCGTACAGTCTGAGGAATTTATTGATATTTCTTTTTATAGTTGACCGACATTGTTTTTTTTGCTATTGATCAGCTGCCGCTGCACTTACATAATAATACGAGCACTTAACAAATGTAAAGAAAACTCAATTGCCCAACAGTTAAGGAGAAGTTGAGCCGTGCTAGTCGTGGTATCGACTATGAGCGTGTAGACAAGGTAAAATAAAGTATGGACTGAGAGGGGGAGGAGGAAGAGGAGGAGGAACGGGGGAAGAAACATATTGTAGCAAATCAATAAAATGCCCTACTTTTTTGCACAAATTCCTCAATTTTCTTCGGGAATCCGTACAAGAACAAAAAATCGAAAATCTAATCTGCTCACCCATCTGCTCCTACTAAAGAGCTTTGCACCACCACCACCACATTTGTGAATATTCCCATTAATACATTCTTTTACTATTAGTTGGCTACAACTTTTTTGACGGTTTATCAAAAAAGATTAAGACAAGTCGAGTTGAGAAAATTTAATTATATAACAATAAAATAAGTTATATCCACGATTAAAGGATTCTGAAAGTTGATCTTTCCTTATGGACTGCTTGTTACCATATTTCTAAACTTTTTTTTTTTTTAAACTATTTTTTAAACCACGAATTGCTCCTGTCTCTGATTTCCAGTACAATAAGTTCAGAAGTCAATTCAACTACTGCATACATCTACCTAAAATCACTCTTTAATAAGTATGTATGCATTCTTCCTTGAGCACAGTTTTCCCAAAAAAATGTTTTTTCTGTAAACTTTTATTCACTTAACTTTAAAACAAAAAAATATAGCCAAAAACTTTTTTCCTCAAAAAAACTGTTGCCGTTTCTTTTGAGTCAAAAGTCAGAGCGAAAATGAAATTAAAAAGAGACCAACCGGTGCTTCTATCTTTAGACGCTAATTTTATTTCCTTTTTTTATTACTGCTCTTGCGTAAAAATATTTCAAGGGATTTAGCATTCACTTCTCTCTCCTTTTTTATTCTCTCTCTTTTTCACACGCATCCAGTTTAAAAGTTAAAAGTCAAGCTATAAATATAAATGCCGCCACCACCACCACAAGCATAAGCTTTAAAGCCACTAGCACAATGTCTTCCTTTCTATCTATCTGCTCAGTAGTGTGTAAAATGCTACAAAGAGAGAACCTATATTTTTTTAAACACTAAGCCTCTATTTCCTACTTTTGACATTATATAATTTGTTTCCTACTTTTTTATGGACCATTTTTAGTTTTCATGGGAAACAGCTCTCTTGTTGAACTTTACACTAAAATATAACGATATAAAGAGAGAGAGAGAGAAAAAGAAAAAAAGACAATGGCTAAAGTTTTCTATCCAGTGAAGAAAAAAAACATACCATGTCTGCCAGACTTTTAATCCACTCACCACCACCATCATCACTGCCGCTGCTTCCTTTGTTACAGCCGCTCGTGTACTACTACTGCTACTGTTATTATTTGCATTTTTGCTACCACAACCACCACTGCTTTAAAATATCTACATACACCTTATTCTAATGTTTTTCCCTGCTAAATAATGTTGCTCATTTTTTTTCTTCAACTTTATCATTCCAGCTTACCGCAAGAGCAGGATTATCTGATAATCCCTAATTTTTTTCTAGCTGACAACAGCATTATTCCCGTCGACTTGCCCATCATCGTCATCATCATCATCAACATCACAAACAACAGCATCAGCAAGCAGCAACATGGTACGATAAAAAGAAAGCGTGTTTATTACACAAAGAACATAGCGTTGAGAAACAATCTTTATACAATTTACATTCCTTTTTTCATGGCCATCCATCGTCGTGTTCGTCCTTGCAGGAACTTCATTATTTTTTTCCTTTATTTTTTATTTACAGTGCTGCTCATGATCATCATACTCGCGATGATGATGATGATGACGATGATCAGTTTCCTTTAAATTACCTTTTTCTTTCATCTTCAGTTTTCCTTGTCGGCCGTCTACATTTATACGTGTGTAGGTATATTGCCAGTGCAGCTCATTTGAAATGAGTCAGGACATGTGTTTAGTCAGACAATCTGACATTCAATCTTTTGACCCTTTAACACAACGAACAGGCTACAAAAAAAGAAGCCAACAAGCAATCTGTCACTCAGTCATCATCCAATCACTGGCGTTCTCCTTTTTTTTATTTATTTACTCCAGGGGAAAATCAATCTTATAATCGTCATCAACATCTTCATCATCAGCACCGTCATCGTGCAACTCAATCTCTGTTTTTTATCTAATCCCCGATGGAAAAAAATGCAATTCGTCACGACGACAGTTATGCTCATCCTATTTTTTTTTTACTTTTCTTGTTCCTGGTGTTTACACCCTACAAAAATCCCATTTACAACTGCAGCAGCAGTGGCAAACAATGTTGACAACGTATGCTCAGAAATAGTACAAGACAGATGGAAGCAACATGATTTTTCCCCGTTCTTTTTATGTGACTTGAAGACAAGTACAAGTACAAAGCTTGCAATCAGATCAGGAAAAAAATTGTGTGAGAGCTAAAGAGCAAATTTTGTTTTCTGTACCTTGTCATGCCATCATATACACATTTATTTGCGACTATTGAGAAACAGAGAGAGAGAGAGAGAGAGAGAGAGGGAGTACAAAGTTTTACATTTTTTATTCACGTTCTTCGTACCAAGTAAAAAAATCGTATGAATTTTTTTTATTGTAAGTATGTACATAGACTGGTATTGAGAGAGACAGCATTGTGCTGACTGAGCGTATTCATGCGTATATCCATCCGGAGAAAAAGAAAGGAGGATAAAGGGAAAACACGAAAGGAACGGTGATGGTAATGGTGGAGGTTTTCTTGTGTGGTGTGATACGTATAAAATAAGTTGAGAAAGAAAAAAAAGATGAGAAAGCATGATAGGAAGAAACGAGAGAGAGAGAATACAAGTAAAAGTGAACAAATAAAAATGAAAAGGATGGAATACCGTCTTTTCTCTCTCTTTTTGTGTACACGGCTCTATTACAACATTCTCTGCTCATTCACATTTTTCCTCTTTTTTATCCTTTTCCTTCCTTCCTTCCTCTTGTCCCAATCTCTCTCCCACCAGTCATTTCAACATGTTCTTGTATGTGTGTCTGTGTGTGTACAGATGAATGAATGAATGAGTGAATGAGAGGATGTACGCATTGCATAGTAGTAAATAGTAATAGGATAATATTAAACGGCTGAAATTTATTCCCGGGGAAAATCGAGGTGGGCACAAATCATCAAATCAACGGGAAACCAATGACTCTTGAGAACTGAGATGAAGAAAGCGAGATGCTTTTACCAGTGTTATTTTCTCTTAACATGTTCCATGTTCCTCTGTGTGTATGTATACGTGTGTGTGAGAGAGAGAGAGAGAAAGAAGGGGAACAATACACAAAGCTCACAACTGGGAATAAAAGTCTCTGATCACTTTCCTCCTCCACTTCTTCTTCTTCTTCATTTTCCTCTTTCCAACCAGCCATTTCTAATAGAAGCCATACAAACAAGTAGATAAGCTCAAGTTTGAATCATCCAGCAGACACCAGCACAAAAAGTAAAAACTTTCTTGTATTTTGTAGGGTGTGCAGATGATAGAGAGAGAAATTTTTTTAGAAAGCAAAAGTGTTCCAATTGACTTGTTCTTTGTTGTAGTAGTAGAAGCAGCAGCAGCGGCGGCGATGATGATGATGATGACGATACTCTTTTCCTTTTTTGTTCTTTTGCGCCCAGTCCTTGATGATCACAATAGTAATGATGATCACCACCCCGCTGATGATAACAATCACCATTCCGTCTATTTTTAGAACGGCATACATCTTCCTTGCCGCTCTTATAATTGAACATGTACTTATTTCTATTGTCTCAAAGACTCAAAAAAAGTATTATTATTATTGCTACATTCATTCCGTATGAGCCGGATGTAATATAACGTATACTACTACGTGGCTGCTTCCCTTGTGTGCACATATTTTATGATCTTTGAGAGAGTCGAGTAAATTATCGCTATATTTCTACGTAATGATGATATTTTGTACTACGTATCTATTATTACATGCCATGCCACACTTTTGTAGTGAGTGCCGATCTACTTGTCTGTGTGCTGCCACCCTCTCATTATTATCTGTGCAGCTCATCGGTACGAGAAACAAGTGCAAGCTGAACTTATTCCACTTTACTATATATTTTGTTTCTTCATTCTCTCCTGCTCACCATCACCACCACCACACACACTGTTCAAACCAGCGAAGAAGAGGAGGGGAAGGAGAAGGACGACGACGACTACTACTACTATTACTACTACGAAACTTGTACAAGTTCCGAAAATTGTGCCAATTTCCTTCTTTTATCTCTCAGCCACTTTTTTACCTCCTCCAATTTATTCGCTGCAGGCGGAGAAAAGTAAGGGAGAGAGAGAGAGGCCCGTCACCACCACTATCACCCAAATAGAAAAAATGAAGAAGAAGCGATAGTAGTAGTGCCTGTGTGAGGATTAGTTCTTCCTGGTTTTCCACCAAAATAAGGAAATTATTTTTATTATCATTATTATTTTTAACGAACGTCCTTGACTGCTTTTTTACGCCCAATGTTTAAACCATCTTGAAAAAACCCTCCTTTCTTTTTGCTTTTTCCAGAGTGTGTCGCTGTATAGGCATATATATAACTAGGTATATATATCGTGGGTATTTTTTGATCTTTCCTACACAGCCAACTTGCTAGCTGTGCCTACTGCAAAAAAATCAGATTAGGATGAGCGGCAGGCAAGAAAAGCTTTAGCTTTAGCAACCAAAAAAAATCTTATAAAGTTGGCTACCCCAACAGCGCTGGATACTATGAAGCAGTGCAATAATAGCAACTACTGCTTCCTGCCTTCCATTTCAAATATTTTTTAAAGCCATATGTGCTCATCGTTTTCACAATATTGTCATGACGATCATCATTTTTATTCCCATATTACTTCAGTAATAATCATAATATTCCACCGAGTATTTTCTCCAGGCACACTACTACTACTACTACGACCACCACTCTTCTTTTTACTGTAAGGTTTTCTCCGTCTTATCATTGTGGCACATGTTTATGATGATATTCATTGCCAAGTTTGGTAAGCGAAGGCAGCGTACATACTCGAAAAAAAAATCTTGTCATATGGAAACTGAGAAAAGTCTCTACAAAATTTAAATAAACTTACATTTCCACCCTCTGCCTTTCCAAGACGACAACGTCGATGATGATGATAATGTGGCATTGGAAAAAAAACAATCGCTTACTTGCATTCACGTATGTACATGTATGTATGCATATACATATTACGTATAAACACACACGCACACATCACTCCTTATTTACTTTTATGACGTAAACAAAGCTGGTTGACTGGCTGTTTCAGTGATCTTTTGTCGTGACATATTCCTATAATGATGACTCCTTCTCTCTTTTTCGAACAAGGACGAGAAAAAGAGAAGAAAAAGAAGAAAAAAATTCTAGTCAAGTAACATTTCTTTCTGCTGTTACACTTTTTTTAAAAGAGAGAAAAAAATGCATTTTATGTTGCCCGTTTCATTTTATCCCCACTATTGTCATCTTCTCAAATGTTATTAATATTTGCCTCCAAGATGATCACGATGATGATAGTAATAGCAGCAGTGTACAAGTATCATGGAATAACATATGTACGTAGTAAAAATGTATGCACACATACATACATACGGTAACAGTGGAAAGGACAAAAAAAGACAAATGAAAAGCGTGTGTGTCGAAAAGGCCAAATTCCAAATTTTTTTTGGTGGGAGACGTAGAATAGACAAAAACTCTAAAGTACATACATATGTACATATGCTAGGCACACTGAATGATCTCGCAGTTGTGGCAGAAAATATCTCTACAAAAATGGAAACGATCATTTTTTCCTCTACAATATTTATACTCTCTCAGGTTTTGTAGGTACAGGACAAGCTAACCACACCGCTTTTACTGCGTAAAGATATTTATTATGCTAATAATATTCATAACATATTTATTACACCCCATTTAATAATTTTTAATACAGTGGAAGAAAAAAGGAATGGGCAAACAATTTATCCTTGGTACTTTTATAATAATAATTATATTAGCAAAGAGAAGGAAACCAAAGCTTTCTCATTTTTTCTGAGTGTTTGCCCGGTCAAAAGAAAAAAACCGTTGTTATTTTTGTATTCCAAATAAAAGTAAATTGTTATGAAATAATTAAGAAGATAATATGATAAAGCACTACTACTGCTGCATGAATGAGGTTTTCAGTGACAAATCTATTTTTTTAAATGGGCACCCACAAAACTACTTTGAGGTAGGTGCTTGTATTTGTATTAGATCAGTTCAGTTCTTTCTTCTACAAACTCTTGTGAACTTTTTTTTGACAGTTTGCTTGTAACTTCATCATCTTCTTTGTATACATTGTGTATTTAGTCATAATTCTTAGCAGAAGTAGACTAGTAGACATGACGACAAACATATTTTTTTGTTAACGGCCCTTTTGTTTCACTGCGTGTGTGTGGGCTTGTTTGATAGTAGAATTTGTCTAGTCAGTCTTTCGGTTTGTTGGGCAACGTTAGCAGAGCAAAAATAGGGAAAATTGTGGTACCACTACTGCATCAAGATAATCATCATCATCACTCCCTGTCACTTTACAATCAAAATGCAAATTTTTTCCCTTTCTCTTTTCTTCTCTATAAAAGTAAGCAAGTCGGCAGATCCTACTAAACCGACAGCAATAACAACAATGGTGGCATCAAGGACAGAATATATTGTAGGTATTCTAATTTTTTCTTATTTAAAAAACTTGTCATTGTTACAGCACATCTAACTGAGAACGAGAGCAGCGCAACAACGTTAGAAGAAGAAGGAAAGACATTAAAACAACCAAGTTGAGTGGTAGAAAGGAAATAGGGATGTGTATATGATTACGGCTGGTGATGCAATGCAATTTGCTTTCCTTTTTTAAAAAAAACGTATACAAGGTGCTGGTACATGTCCGAGTATACTGTTTTGTAAGTACCTCTTTTCGAGATACAGATGCACAACGTAGTTTTTTCCTTGTGTCGATAAAAATGTTGAGCAGCGAGTAAAACTAACTATAAGGATAATAGTAATAATAATAAAAAGTGCGAAAAACGTTATGTATTTTTTTGAGAGGGAAGTTTTTCCTTGTAAAATTCGAATGCAAATAAGCTTGCCTTGTTTCCATTAGGGAAACTTACGTCTTGGGAGAGTAAAAAAATGTGCCAGGGCAGCACGTTGCTGATATACACACACTCTCATAGTAAATGAATATAGTAACTGTATGTATATGGGGAGAAAGTGGTATGGTATGGGCTGGTGAACCATTTTGAAAACAATGGTATTATCCCCATTAAAATTAATTACAGGAGAGGGGTAGATGTATAGTGCCATAGGGATTACTTTCTTCTCTTGGTTATTGTGTGTCTGTGTGAAAAAGAGAGAGAGAAAGCACACGCAGAGTAGCAGCCAAATTTACTTGTGTGAATAGAATGGAACAGTGGGAAAAGAAAAATTGGAGAGAAAGCCAGACAGATAAAGTAAATTGGAATCCATCCATTATTATGTTCAGTTAGCTTATACGTTCTCTGGTCTAAGCAGTAGTATCACTTTGGCTGGTATTTTTTGAGACTGAGCGAGTGTGAGTGATGCTGTGCAGTATGCTAGGCTGAAAGTATAAATTTGTACGGCAGCGCCATCTACCGGGAACTAAACAAAGTTGGAAGTGTGTGAAGAGAGAAGAAACCTAGAACAGGACAAACTTTCTCTCCGGCAGCGTAAAGGCGGCGCTTTCTGGCAACTGGTGCAATTTGCGTAAGGTTTTTCGTTTTCCTTTCTGCTGTGCTTTCGTGACGACGGTGAACTTTACGGCAGTGTGTGTTTGTCAAGAATGCAGGGTTTAAGTAAGTCAGTGTGTCTCTGTGCCGCATGCACACAACAACACCACCAGCTTTTGGNTTTCTGCTGTGCTTTCGTGACGACGATGAACTTTACGGCAGTGTGTGTTTGTCAAGAATGCAGGGTTTAAGTAAGTCAGTGTGTCTCTGTGCCGCATGCACACAACAACACCACCAGCTTTTGGTCGGAGTACGTATTCCCCCATTTTTTTCTTAAATACAACCTCTACACACAACTAGTCATTTGGTTGCTCTACATACGAGTATATAAATTGGGTGCTGACACGCACCATTTACATTGTCAAAATAAAACAATAAAATGAAATTATTTTACAACTTTTATATTAACTTTTGAGCGTTTGTTTCATTTTTCTCCACCTTGCAATTTTGCAAAATTTGGTAACATTGTAACTTATTCGTTTTTAATTTTAAAAAATCCAAATAAAAGCGAATTTGACATCATTTTTACCTATTGCTAGCGACAAGATGAATTGAAGACACGAAACGTAAAGCAACTCTCTTTTTTAGACAAGTTTATGGCTGTTTGGAGCATGAAACCAACAAGAAAAATTGAGAAAAAATTCCACTCATTTCTGGAATTAATAAAGATTATTCCATTTTATCACAAATAATAGTTATTTTTACATAGAAAAAAGTATCGATTTATCTGTAAACTTTGCCACTTGTATATAAGGCAGCACCAATTAATTGACAACTGACAATGAGTAGGTAGCCGTATTGATTAAAACCACAGACTCCACAGATTTTTCATGTAATAAAATAAAATAGAAGATGAATCAGCGATTACTATAATTACACGATAAATTTTGGAAAAAAATGCATTGTCAAAAATAATATCTCAGCAAACCTATACGCATACATAAGTATAATCAAACAGTATGAAGATAAAATTTTAAAAAGTGTATCTTTTCCGGCATTATAAATGCGAACAAACCAACAAAAAATTTACATATACATACATATGTATTATTGTATTCTCATTCACCAGAAAAAAATAAGATCAACCATATCCTCATGGATATATTTTTTAGATGCTTACACCACTTTATTTCCAATTTGTTCTTTTTTTATCATAATATAGCAAATCATGCAAATTGTATTGTGTGCAAGCATCCAAAAAGCAGAGCACTGTAGAAATACAAAATGGTAAAACATACACAAAGCGACATATAGAAAAATAGTATTTTTATCTTGGCACGCATACATGATCATTTTTATTACCACTTTGCAATATTATTTGATATAGCCGAAGGCATTCCTTTTTTACTTTAAACCATGTAGCTATGTAGCTATACTTATATTCAGACAAAAAAACTCTAAACAAATTTTCAAAAGAAAAACGTTACAAAATATAAGCAAATTATTTTTTCTTTCGTACGCGGAACAGCAGCGGTTACTTTTGTTGTAAATGTTTTTGAAATCCTCAAAGACAATGTATATTTTTTATGTTCATTTTACATTCCTCTGCTTGCGAAATAAGTAGCAGTGATGTTGTGATTCCAACTGAATTTTAAATTCTGTTTGAAATTGGTTTTTTTGTATTTTTGGCATTTCTTTCAACGGAATCTAAATCTACAACTTTTTTGTATGGGTGCAACGTCGTAATTGTAGTTGGCGCATAATAAATAAATATATAAATATATTATGTGAGTTTTTGTGTTTTTATGATAATTTATGATTTGTAAATTTGATGAATACTTTTTTCTGGTAAAATGTATATATGAATCGTAATTGTGAGTAAATGAAATTACATATAAAAATATTTCGGATGCACTGCAATATAAGTAAATATGAGAGTTTTGTGATGATAACGGGGTAATTAATTGATTTTTTTCATGATTGTGTAATGTTCGATTTTTGTTTCGTTTAAAAGAAAAAATGAGACACATTTTTCTTATGGAATATATTTGAAGGGTTAATTTTTCAGCGAGTTTTTATATGGATATGGACTTATAAATATAAATGGATGGATGTTCATAAAGATATATAAAAAACATAGAAAGCATTAGTACGCACTAATTACGGGAAATAGTATATTGAAATATTTTGGAATTCATTTGTATTCAATATTTATGTTGAATAGGAAATAATAATAAAAATATATAGACTGGGAAAAGGCATAAAAGGTTGATTTTTTTTCATTCTGTTTTTTTCTGAAAGGGATTCTCAACACTGACATTTGTTACAATGTCAACATTTCATCTGGAAGGATTTACGTAAGAATAAAAAAGAGGAATAATAAAAAAAAAGAAGTACAAGAAGACTTTACTGGAAAAGTAGAGTGGCACTCACACACAGATGAAATGACACTCACCAGGGTTTGAGAACACGGTCATAAGGGGTTATAAGCCCCAAAGAAGCTGCCCAACTACTTTGGATAAGATTCTGCATACTTACCTGAAAGAGACAGAGGAAAAAAATACAAACAATTAAATCATTTTTCATTTATGGCACATCATTTAATTATATTAGTATTATCATTGCATTGCATTAATAAAGCAAAAAAGCTGTGTATAATAGTTATGTAACAATAAATGCTTTGTAAGAAAACCAACACAACGGATTATTTTAAAAAAAGCTCTACACATTCTTTTACGATGAATAAGTTTTTTCTATAACTAAATAATATAGTAATAACTATATATATATGTATATATTTAAAATTCAAATAAATATTACATGTCCGTCATGCAATTTATTATCAAACGCGAATACTATTGATATTAGTACATGTAGAGTAATAGCAGCATTATATCTATATATAAATATGTATGCTTATAACTCTATACATTTTCACGACACTATCAACCTATTATTATTGCATCACAGTTATTGTCTAGATTTCACAAAAGGATAAGAAACAAGCAATATTTATGCTATTTCCAGGGTATAAACTTATGTATTTATCAATACATTGTACCTACAAATTATATACGTACACGTAAAAAATATCTATATATCTGCATGTCTATATGTATATACAATAGAGATACATTTGTCTGTACCGGTATCAGTGGCAATCAAGTAAATCCGCCATTTAAACAAGCAAACAATACGTTTCCTTTAAGACCAGCCTTTGTAACCGCGCAACGCACAATGCCCCATAATCATTTTCTGTTGACCAACCACTCATTTTTTTATTATTATCACGATCAGATTTCCTGTCGATGCATGTAAATATACCTACCAATAATAATAATAATAGTAATAATAATAATGTGGCGCACTTATAATAGGAAATTTCATATTATTTCTTTTCACCAGCTAAACTCTCGAAAAAAGAAATTGTGCACATAAAACAAGAAAACATATATAAACAGAGCAGAGGGCCGGCTAGTAGTAGTAGTGCATAATATATTTGTAGCCATGCTAATAATACATGACAACGATTTATATATGTACATCGCAGAAGCGGCAGTAGCAGAGAAGTAGTAACCATACAACCATAATAATTTCTATTAAGATTGATATCATAATATGCATGATGGTAATTGGTAACGAGCGATAAATCATTGTGTGCAAAAACCCTGTCATGTAAAAGCATACGTTTTTTTACTCGTCGTCGTCGTTGTTGTTGTTGTCGTTGCGAGCATTTGTGCAAACACAACATAAAACTGTAAACTTTACTGTAACAACTAGTACAACTATCTGCCTACATACATAAACAATTTTTTCTTGTTTTTTTACACATGTATGTATATATATGTATTTCAGATACACATTGTGATTGAATATGAGAGAAGGAGGAATGCAGAGAAACACACACACACGTAGTCGGTAAAAGTAATGGTTTCATTTATGTCTAGGGTTAGTGGTAGGGTAGTAAAGGTAAGGTATACACTATGCCATCAAATCTCTCACGCGACAGTGACAAGTCGACATAGGAGAAAAAAAACCTGGAACTCTAGTACAACCTTTGTTATTCTGAGTAAGTGTGTTGTAGTAAAAGTAGTAGAGTCTCCAACGCCGTGTTGGTATCCATCAAATATATAGAAAATGTCACTTTCTCTTGTGGACTATGGCTACTACTATTACTACAACCACCAGGGAAAAAAAGGAAGTTGGTCATTGAGCAGCAGTAGACATAGTAGCTATTACAATAATGCATGTTCCATAGCACCCCTAATAATTTCACTAGTTTTTCGTCCACAATGTTTTTTATGCTAAAATAATGTATGTACGTGTACACATACACACACGTTCATGAATATTAATGGTAGCATACATAATAAAAAAAAGATTGCATCTCGGTAGTGTATAAAAAAATTGTTTAGCAAGAGTGGTAACATTAGAGCTTGTAGTAGCACACAACACAATAAGCTATAGGAATAAAGAGAAAGGAAAATATTCTCATTTCTTTAAGAAATTTTTTTTCGGGGAAAAAACAGCCGGGTGGACAAATCATATGTGCTTATATTGTGCATTATATATATATATATATACATATATGTACATATACACATACAAATACCTACTTTCTAGACTTGCTATATTTTCTTACCGAGAAAGTTTTTTTCTTCTAGGAATATCTAGTGGTATTACACGAAACAGAAGCAGCAGTAGCACGCCAAACAAGAAAGCATATTAATATGAAACGCTGCGTGTGTACTTGCTCATAAATTCATGGAGAAAATATTAAATAAGGATAAATGTAGTCGCTGTTGCTCGCTGCCAATAATAATGTTATAGGTGAGTGTGTGTGTGCTGCTGCCTTGGGTTGTACAATAATGCCCCATGGAACTTGCTTCGTTTTCGATTCTTTTTGACAAAGTTACAATGTGTGTGTGTGAGAGAGAGAGATGGTGATGATGACGATGATAATTTAGTGTAATACTTTCTATTGTAGTACAAAATGCACCAGTATAATTTTTTTGCCAAGTTGTTAACTCAAGTGACAATAATAATTTATGGTAAAAATATGCACACATGGTCATTTTTCTGTGTATTTTGGCGGTAATAATGGTCAAACTGTTTATTGTATATACCAAAGGAGAGAAAGAGGGAAGAGACCTTTGCCACTGCGGCACAGTATGGAACAAGAAAATAGCAAAGAAACCCACTCACTTGATGATGACGTTGATTGAAACATGTTGAGATAGAGAGGTAGAAGAAAAATAGAAAAAGTTTTGTAGCAAAGCTATATATAGTAATGATAATAGCGATAAAATGTAGGTAAAGCGATTATAGTGGGGGATGATGATGATGATGATGATGGGCTGGTAGTATATTACCAGTTTTTCTTTCCTCTTTTTGTGGGAGTCAAGAAAAACACTGTTTTGAAACAATTTTGCTACGTTTTTATTTTTTCTCTCTCTCTCTTTACTCAATGGATGCT
>JAHZMT010001303.1:0-15745 GCA_027743785.1 Sinhomidia bicolor
AAATGTCCATTTGAAGAGCAGGACTGAGGACTACCATACAAGCAAGTTCAATCATCCGAATGTTTGTTCTTTGGCGTTGCTACCCGGGTTTCCATGCACAACAAAGCAATAATGACTATCGTTATTATGACATGAGACACAATTCACTCCAATATTGTACGTAGCTTTAGCTGAAGAGCACTGGATGGGGCGAGGTGAGAGTGCTGTAATGTCATTGTATGTAGTTTGTATGTATGCATGTATGTATATAGCTTGTTTGGAAAAAATCAGATTGTATCTCATTTTTAAGCTTAACTTATTACGTGATCGGAGCCGTCTGTCAGGTATATATAAGGTAGAACGCTGCAAACTTTTACGCTTCAGTCGTACAATTCACTGCGTAGGAAGAACATCCTGAAAATGTATGGATGTCCGTCCGTTGAACATTTTCGTGAATTTTTAAAATTTTTAGAACGTCTTAGAAAAGGCCATGAAGCAGTCTCCGCAGTTAAATGCTAAACAAAGACTTATAACAATTGAGTTAACATGTATGCAAAACTAAACCATTATTTCTTTCTTTTTTCTTTGTGCAAATGTTTTGCAAAATATCTATCAGCCAGAAACCGGTTTCACTCATTTTTAATCCCCGTACAATTTTAAATAAAATATTATTATTACACCTCTAATCTGCGGTTGCATGAGCATCTTCATTTTTTCTTTAGCATTTTACCTGGAATAAAAGTAGAACTAGAACTTTGCTACCAGCTATAAATCATGAGCAGTTTTTGAATCATGCTTCGATCCCAAGAAATTATGTTCAGATGGACGCGAAAGTTTTATGTTACATTTGTCTGATCAACAGCCAATTTTTAATCTAACCTCACTGAACGGAATGACTACCTGCTATTTTTTGACTTGCGAAGGGTAAATATGTGCAAAGCTTTTGTTTTTCGGATGAAAACGAGGACTTGTAGCTGGAAGCGTTTTTTTTTCCTTTTCATTTGTATGAAGTATGAACACAAAACACGTGAAAAGCACGAAGTGATAATAATTTTTCTCAAATATTTAGTAATTTCATGCTACAATGTATTCTACTATGACGCACGCACAAAGAATTAGTGAATTGGGTAGAACTTGAAAGAGATAAGAAGAAAATTGTAAAACTTAGAAGTTTTACCTGTAACTAGTGGTCTTCTGATATAGGATTTTTACACCTGAAAATATTTTGTTCATTCTAGAGCAATCGAATACTTCAATAAAAACTAAAGTTTCCCTTAAAATATTTGAAAAGCATTAAATGTTTAGTTGTCAATTTCGTAATAATAATTTAGAGCATCGCATTGTAACTCTTTTGATACAAGGAATTTGTAAGTTTAAAACATAAAAATATCAAACTAATCAAACAGAAGAGCTAAATTGAATGTTTTTGTTTCTAAAAACGTATTTTTGTCTGCTTACTAAATGAAGCAATGCAATTCAAACCGCAAAATTAAATGAAACTGTAAATAGATTAATCTGTGTTGCTGGAATCAGTGAGAAAATAAATGGGGTAGTGAAATTAATAATTACCTACATAAATAAAATAGGTGAAAATATGTAATACATGTTTGTGTTGCACCCTTTAGCCTCATGCTTTGTTATGTAGCAACAGGCCTGTAATTATAAATTTATATCAAAACACTGACCATGTCATATCGCAATAATTTGATGATGATGATGATGCTTCCAGGTAAAAAAATCAAATAAAATTAATGAGTCGCCAGTTGGCATATTATATACATCCATTGATAGCTCACGTTTTATTGAAGATGCTCCCTGCCTTGTTTTTAGCCAGCCTTCCGGCAATTCAGTACTGTACACTGGATAGTCTGGACTGGACAATTTGAATGGAATATTATCTACTCATGCATATTATTACTCACATTATCTTATGATGACTATATATAATTGCCTTGTCTTATGCTTTTATTGTCGCAATCATTCTAGAATCTACTTTTTTTCTATTTAATCTTCAAAAGAAAGAACTCACCTCTGCACTACAAACCCACATCATCACTTACCCATCTATATTATATGTACCTTACGCAATATTCCAATAATGCAAATCAGCCTATTATCTCATTTTTTTTACTTGTTTTATTCCCATTTAATCTTCTATGTAACTACCACTCTGGCCATCATCATCTCCATTTGCTCATCTTCTTTTTTTGCCGTTGCCTATATACTTTTTTAAAAACATATATACATATCTCCGCTCCCATTATCCAGCCTGTCTCATATTCTCACTTTTGTAATTGTGCTGCTCATCTTCACTTGATCCTCTTTTTGCCAACAAGTTGAACTGGAAAAAGATTAAGTTGTTTGTTTGTACCTGTCTTTTTTGTTATTTCAGCACCACAAGGACTTTCAGCTAAAAACCAAGTTTAGACGCTGCAACCATTGGTCACACTGCTGCAGCATTTTTTTTATAAAGTAAAAGTTATGTAATTGTTTGTATGCCATGTTTAACGATCATGTCGTGTCTTGAATTAAATTTGATTTCATCTTTTTTCCATAGATATTGCAAAAGCTACAGAGTTCTACTTATATATTTGTCTTTTTTCTAAACAATATGCAATCTCATTTTACTCTTCTCATATGCATTTATAAATATCAACTCATTGTAATCAAATTACTTGCTACATAAAAAATACCTATATTGCACTTATTTCCATTATATGATTGTTTATTGTACTGTTTGTGCCAACTTCCATCTCACTCCACTGTAGGTGATAAAAAAAATAGTATATAATAATGTAAATAGGTAGATAGCTAAAGAGTGTAATAATTTCTTCATGATCAAGGCTAAGCAGCAAAAGGCCAACGTGTTTTTGATATAAATCTGTACATGTCATGCTCTTTCCATGTATTTAACTCGTCATAATAATATTGTGTAATCTAAATAGAAACACATACACATTATATTTCGCGTCATCATTCAACGGTCACCACCACCGTCATCATTATCAACAAAACCAGTATTTGTCTTTAACTTCTTTTTTTTCATCATCTCCAATGATATTTTTTTATCCAGAAACGCAATAAACTCTCCAGCTTACCTTTTTTTCCTTCAAATCGAAGAAAATAATTGATACACGCAAAAATACACGTATGTATTGTATTTTGTATATTGTAAGCATGTTGCTTTTACCCAGGCCGTCCATGTTGAATATAATGGAAACACTTGCAATGCAGATTGTTACAAGAAGGAAATCTTTTCAATCCGAATGAAAAAAGGCCAAGGAACTTTTTCCACCACAAAAAAGCTTTATGCACGATTTTTTACACGTTTTTCTTTGAAAACTCTTCCTCGGGCTACATTACATTTCATAACAGCACACCGCAGCTTTACTTACTTCCTGCTCGATTCCGCTCTCGGCACTTTATTTCATTGTTGACATGAGAGTGAGTGAGTGCTGAAAAATCAAATATTGGAGTGTCTTGTTTGCTCGGAAGAAGAGAAAAAAATATCTATTTTTAATACCTTCTGCAGCATCAGCATCATTACCACCGCGGAGGTAGAGTGCAATGTTCCTCCTCCGTCATTTCATCCCACCACCACCTATCTCTCCCTTTTATATTTTTATTGCTATTAACTTTTAACAATGTCAGTGCAAACAATTGCAGCAGAGTCCTGGTCATTATTATTATTGTTGCTATTATTTTTGTTGCCACTTTTTTATTTGATGAACGAACACAAACATGGCAGCAGCAGACACACACGACGATGCAGACTGCGCAGTAAAAAATCGCTTAATCATCATTACCAACGAATATTAAAGAGCATGACGACGAGTGACGACGACAATAATAACCACAACACACACCGCATCATGGACAATGTATCTCTTTTCTAGGTATCTATCCGTATTGTTTCTTTTTGCCAGTTACCTGCTACTAATGATTATTCCATTTTATTATGCCTATTCTGTACTGATTTGGTTGATACGACGAAAGAAAGAAAGAAGTAATGGAAAAGGGGGATGGTTTTGTGGAGGACGCTGCTGCTGCTGCTGCTCAAGATGACTAATAAAAAACACCCTGGCTGGCAGGTGTGTACATGTAGTTAGTTATCTATTATAAGTGTCTTAAGAATAGTACTGCAGCAGCATGTCATGTCATCTTGTCCACTAAAAAGAAATGGCGCATCTTCCTTGTGCTGTTGGCGGTGAGGATGACGAAGAAAATGATAATTTCTATTGAATTGGGTATATGACGAGGATGATCGCATCATAACATGTTTTAATGCGTTTGTATTGAAGAAGAAAAAGATGATGGCATCCCATATTTTTAAAAATTGGCCCATAAAGAAAAAAAGAAGAAGACCCAGGGAGGCAGCAGCTAGACAAAAAAGACTAGTTTTGATTGGCAAGGCCATTTCCATCCACGAGCATCTGCAGTTTGTGGTCGAGTGTCCAACCGAAAAGGTCTGGAACAACAACAAGTTTTGCAAGAGTCAATACAAAAGTGCCAATAATAAAGATCATTCGAGAGAAAATCAAAGAAACTATAAGCCAAGAAGACAATGAGAAGATTTCTACTACTTTCGGTAAGCAAAATAATAAATCGTTAATCAAATTGTTTTTTTTATCGTTTCTTAATTATTGTCGAGTGTACGTCGAGAGAAAAATATTGAGTAATTGTTGTCATTCTACTATGCTTCATCCAAATAACTGCTGCGTTTGATAAAGTTGACGAGTAAATAAAACAGTCCATATGACTGCGAGTGTGCTTGTGTGTGTACTTGACTTGACATTTGTAAAGGTTAAAAAATACCAAGTGAATGGATAAATGAAAAGAAGACATTTCAGCAAATTATTGCATAATAACCATGCATATACACAAATTTACTCCAAAATACCTAGCTAGATGGGATGATCACTTTAACGAGTCTCTCCTTCACTTTGTTGACATGTATCTCCACTCGCCTTTTTAGCAGAGCAGCAACACCACCACCGCCATTCAATAAGCATAAAAGCGCTCATTGCTCCCTTTCAATGTCAACATGTTGATCGCCGTTGGTCAGTCAACGAAAGTGACGATGATGACCAGTATCGATGAGTGCGTTTTTGGTGCACTGTTTGTTTTTCCTTTGCAAATGGAGAATTATGCATGGAAGAGAAGAAGTAAATAAATATACATTGTTTAAAGGTAAAAATGAATTCAGATGGGAAAATATGGAAGTAGTGGTGACGGTGACGCGGTGGTGCTCGAGATGAAAATCGTGCATGTCAAAGTCCAGTCAAACGCAATATTGTAGATGGCAGTGTTTAGATTATGATGGTCATCAAAACGGATCATTGGATGATGAGAATGAAGTAGGTAGAAAATCCTTTCCTAAGGTCATCTCAGGACACAAACAAACTGTAATAGAGTTGCGTGGCGCCTTCTTCTTTTTCGTAAACAATAAAAAATTATTATGCAATGTCGAGAACTCTCATCTCACGTACATACATCCACACTTAAGCCATAACATCATAGCCACCAGTCGTACTTTCATTTTGCACATTTTTCCTACATCGCTGACATTTTTTTTATTATCAGTCTTGTTTGTCGCTACATTCAACATATATGCACCTCTGTAATGCAATTTGCTCACTCGCTTAATTCTAATTTTTGTGCATTTTCTTTTGAACTTGGCGGACAAGGATAAAATAGGCTTGAAGTTAACTTGTCACAACCTGAAGGAGACCATTTTTATGCTAATGAATAATTGAAGCATGACATTGCTTTAACGTTAAATATATGTATTTTTTTAAATTTGAGGGAGGCTGCAAGCAAGGCAAGCAGATAGTGACAGGCACTTATCATTGCCATTCCCCAGCATTGTAGAAAAAACAATGCATTGTAACGTTTTGTTCAAGTTTTATATTTGTACACCTTCCTTCAGAATTAAAACTTTGAGCAACCAGTTCATTTGTCATTCAGCCATTATTAATAATAATGAAACCGGTATTACCTGTCTAATTTTATGTATTATCCTATGTACTGTACACATAGTTAACATAAAATTTTGCATTTTTCAAAACAAGTTCAGTTTTTCTTCCAAGCTGCACCATCATTGCTAAAATATTAATACATAATTATATTTAGGTTGGACAATGCTGTCAAGGGTGGCAACAAAGCTAGCGCCTATTTTTAATTATCATCTTACAGCAAAATATATTATATAAACCATTAAAATATAATAATTCCGGACATCCGCTATTATTTCCATTTAAACTCTCCAGTTTCCTACTCTCAACTTGTCATTAACTATTTTAATTAAAAGTTTTGGTCTTTAATCCACCGCCGCTATACTCCACACCCTCCCACGCATATCCGTTTAAGCAACATTTAAATACCTACGTTACATAGCGTGAGCGTTCGTAACACCGTTTCAGCCTTATATTTATTTATTTATCTAATAATAGTAATAATGGGCGACGGCATGTGCAGTACAACAAAGTACACCGGACGCAGAGAGGAAACAAGGTGACGAAATGAGTACATCTCTTCCCTTTTGTCAAATAAGGTGTCTGCCTCCATAACTACTTTTTCTCAAAAATAAACACCGTCATCATACGCTTTACCACTTACAATAATTTCTTAATGCAGCTACAAAACAATCAAGGCTATCATTGCCATGATGATGATGATATAACATTATGGAAATAGCATAATATTAATTTATCATTAAATATGTTATGGACAAGTCCAAGTAAGTCAAACATTTAAAAAATCTTCCATAAAAACATTTATCGCTGTTGGCTGGCGAAGTAAATGCTACTAGCAAACTAACATCAACATGTATGCTCATTACTATTAAGAGATTCATCAGTGCCGATAAACAATGCAGTTAGGTAATGGACAAGTAGCAACAGTTAAATAATACGTACATATTCTTACTCCATGTCCTCCCGAAGGACTAGTTGTTTACCACCAGCTCAAGTAATATCAACTACAAAAAAATGATTTTAACGTCTAGGTATTTTCCTCCATAAAACTGTACTGCACACATTCATTAAAGTATTTATATTTAACTGCTGTACGCTTGCTGCTAACTGACATGCACGCTACTAGCACTACCAGCGCTCTTTCTGGGAAACGAGACCTTTAAGCTGCTTTTTCACCTTGGCTTTGTCCAAGGTTTGCAAAGTATGAAAATTAAGGCAAAATATTATTATAGCATATAGCGCAACACCACCACTGCTGCATACTACTGGCGTTCGTTGTACTTGTTACTACGCTCTGCGTTTTTTTCCTTGATTGTTGAGTAAGCAGTAGAAAAAAATGTTGAAAAATGCAGTGCGTATAATAATAATAGGAGGAATGAATATACGATGATGGGTACTATGTATATAGCAATAATATAATCACATCTTATCAGTTTGTCGCTCTGACGCACACCATTATAATAATATTACACGATGCAAACTATACACTCTAATATAACAGTAAGTATCAACAATGTGCATTATTATGGAAGAAATATAAAGTTGGATTTGTACAGTTAAATATACACAGTTTTAATAACTGCTGTTCTGTTACTGCTTCCAAAGTACTGACATTGCAGTACATTTCCGTATCTCACCGTGTCATCTTCATTTTCCTTTTTCTTATCTGTTGAGTTTTGTCGACAGTTTGGTTGGTGGATGACTTTTTATTACATTGTTGCTCTTGAGCATGTTGGGTTGGGAGATTTTTTTTGACTTTGTCAGAGGATAACCATAAAATGTGCAGTGATTTAAATATTTTGAAGAAGACGCTAACAAGTTAAACAGCTACCTCCTTTTCATAGTTCACGCACGCATTAAACTTGAGAACTTCCTCAAAAGCCTCCTCCTTCCGCGCCACCTCACCACATTGTTGAAAATATAGAGTGCAGCAACAAAATGCGTTTGAAATATGAAGACGCATCTGTACAGATTCAGCTTGCTACTACTACATTGATGAATTTGAATTGAANAACTTCCTCAAAAGCCTCCTCCTTCCGCGCCACCTCACCACATTGTTGAAAATATAGAGTGCAGCAACAAAATGCGTTTGAAATATGAAGACGCATCTGTACAGATTCAGCTTGCTACTACTACATTGATGAATTTGAATTGAACGGTGGTTGGTGAAACGGCGAGTGAACCGCAATAAGTAGCGCATCTCTCTCTTTCTCTCTACTAAACTACGCACCCTACTAACACACATTTCAATTCACCGCACCGCGTTGTATAGTTAGTTATTTATACTTAATTATACATAGGTAGTCATATGTCTATAGCATCAGCAAAAATATAGAGGAAACATTGCAAAAGGGCAATGGCAGCAGCAGCAGCAGCAGTAACTGAAAAATAAGCAGTTGGTCAAGTTGTGTTGAAGAAGAAGTAGAAAGTTTACTTTTTAAATGTCTTTGCTAGTCAAAATTTGACTGCGACATGGGAAAGATGTGGACATAACATTGCACTACACTTTAAATGACCAATACTATATATACACTTAGAAATCGCTTGACCTGTCCTTGCATATTGATTATTTACTACTTAACGAAATTCCACTAATACAGTTTTTCTCCTGCAGTGATTTTTGAAAAAAGCAAAAAAAAGAACTATTTTTTATGAATGCGATTCGCAAGTGTAAGGAAATTTCATGTATAATCAATAGAGCGACATTGAAAAGTGGTGCTAGTAGTAGTGTTGGGTGATCTTTGTTCTTCTGCCCGTAAAAAAGGGCAAAAAAAAGAACTATTTTCTATGAATGCGATTCGCAAGTGTAAGGAAATTTCATGTATAATCAATAGAGCGACATTGAAAAGTGGTGCTAGTAGTAGTGTTGGGTGATCTTTGTTCTTCTGCCCGTAAAAAAAGGCAATATCAAAAATAAGCCTCCGAAAACGTGCCGCAGTGGTCGATTGAAAGTGTTAAACAATGCAAACTTTAAAAATAATGGTGACACCCCTGGCAAGTATTATTGTACATCATCATTACGACCATTGTTGTCACTGTCATCACCCGATTCCTGCTGATATCTGCGTGTTGCGTCCTCAGTTCAGAAATACAGGAAGGAAATTGGCATAGCATTAGACACTACAATAGTATTTATCACAATTATTTATTTAATTTATTATCATAAAGTAAGTGTGTGCAAAGGTGCATTGCAGTAGCTTTGACGCTGTCAGGTCAGGTCAATGGCTCTGCTATTCTTCGAATTAGACCATTTCCTCAAGAGTTGCCGGCATTTGATCATCAGAAGCATAGGGATTCTCGCATGGACTTGGGCAATATTTGTCTTTTGCTTAAGCTACATTGGGCGGAGCAACTCGTACAACAATAACGATCACTACTATCTCAACAATAACCAAAATAGACATGGTGGTCCAGCCCCTTCACTCTACCGAACTGTTTTTCTCCCTATATTGAAGGTGCTGCTTGTGGCACCTTCTGCCAGTCTCGCTGGCCCAGTGCCACTCCCTGACTCGGGTTCAACGCCATCACCACCATCCACAACAACTGTAGCCACCACTACCAGCGATGGCGGCGGAGTTTCAACCACCATAGTACCTCAATCCGTACAAAGTGGCCAGCACCCCGTGGTAATTCCTTGGGGGCATGGTGTTGCTGTTGGAAGTGGTCAATTACCCGCCGGTGGTTTCATCTATTGCGCCGGATGTGGTCCAATCAATCCAGGACAGGTGGTTATTCCAACCAATGTACCATACAATCTTCCCTCTGCCTCTGGAGTTATTCCACCACCACCAGCGGTCAGGCAGGTTCAGTATAATGAGCCATTGTACACAATCGAACAGCAGTTGAATGGCCTTGGTGGTGGTGACGGCAATGGACAAGAACCAGGAAAAGGTCAAAACATCTGGGATGACGGATCCGTTCCAGTGCAACAAATGGCTTTGCATGACGATGGGCGCTACAGGTAAAAATAATCATTTTTACACCATGTCGTCCTACCTTTATTTTCATTTTTAATTAACAAACGACTATTGTCAATTTTGTACAGGTAAATTTAGTTAAAAAAGCAAAGCACTCCTCTATTCCAAGAAACAATCAATATTTGCTGTCTTGAGCAAGAATTGGTGTCGAGGTTTTATTTGAGAGATTCGCTAATTTTTATATTATGAACACTATTTTTTTCTTTCTACTTCCGCCATGCCATTGTAATATTTTTTAATACCAAATTATTGACTTAAGCCATGGTTTATCTAATTTGCCATGCAACAAGTAAAGTCAAGACAACGTCTTCACTAGTACCAAATTCATTGCCAGCTTACTTTATAATTGACAATAATCATTCATTTGAGTGTAATGATAGAAGAAGTAGTTAAGTAGCAGTAGCAAAGCAGTCTGCGTGTTCAATTAATTTATTCTAGTATTATCAGTCTAGAGGTTATTGATACTAGCTTGTATGTAGTCATTGTTGACAGTTAACTAGAAACCAAGCAGAAATTCAACTGCAAAGAAACAAATCATTTTAGCTCCTGACTTATTGTACTGCTGGTCAATTCTTTGTTAATTTTATATTCATTAACGCAACTTGACTTTGAATTTTTTTCTTCGTCTGTACAAAAGATCAGTGATCTGTGCGTTTTTAACTTTACTCCTTATTAAATAATTAGCACGCTTCGTTTGTTTTGCTGAGGAGATGGTTCATCTTATCATCCTCTCCTCTTGTAATTATGTTTGCAAGAATTTATTTGCTAGCAGCAATGAACAGTAGTAGTACTATTAACATTCTTCTTCTATTATTAGAACTACTCATTAGTACCTATAAAAAAATATTATGATTATGACTAGATCATCCGAGCGTAAAAAAGATGATGATAGTAGCTATGCTTCAAAGTGGTTGCATAGGTATGTTACATTGTATAGGATAACAATTGACATGACAAAAACATGAGATTTTTAACAATACCACCACAATAATATGCATGTGGAATGCTAGAGGCAAATAAGTGTAAAAAATGCAATGAAGCTTGATCAAGTAAAACGATAGACCAGCAGCAGCAGCGGAAGGAAGGTTAATTGTCTGTCGTCATCATATTATTATTATTATCGTCAAGTTGTATACTGTCGCTACTGCCAAAAAAATAAGATGGGAACGCCAATGTAATCTGTACATTTAAGGGACTTTGTTAAAATTTATTATGTAAAAAAGGAATTCATATGCGAGGAATGTAAAAAGGATGTCATGTGGAGCATGATAAAAAATGAACGATGACATTGTTCTGTCATGCAATTTTTAGGTTTGTATAGTTTTTTCATTGATTTTTTTGAATTGCTTCATTGTCGCAGCTTTTCTTACAATACGGCCCACTCATCTCGTCAGGAAGAACGGAATTTGGATGGAAACGTGGCCGGTTCGTACTCTTACACAGATCCTGATGGAAAACTTGTTCAGATAGACTACACGGCTGGACCCCAGGGTTATCAAGCGTACGGGGAAAATGTTCCTCCACAACCCGTTGTTGGCTTGCCCCGACCTGTTCAAGACACACTTGAAGTGCAAATGGCCAGAAAGCAGTTTCTCGATACTTACAACAGGGAGCTAGAGAGAATTCAGAGGGATAGAGAGGAAGCGGAAGCGCGTGCTGCCACTGCATCACCTGCTTCTCCTGAGGGAGTAGAGGATAGTGACGGAGCGGCATCGGAAGTTGATGATGATGGAGCTCATGGAGACGAGACTCAAGGAGAGGACGATGCACTTGTTGTTTCTGGAAAGACTGAAGGAGAAAATGCTGGAGGAGCTGAGGTTCCCGTGCCCCCTGCTGCTGTGCACGAGAATGCTGGCGAGGAGACAGTTGATGAGCAAGCCGACTCGATTGTGATAGAGGCAAATGACGATGGTCAGCAAGATGATGATCCTGTTCAGCCTATTGATGTCAGAAACAATCTTCCTGATCCATCCTATCAAATTACTATTCCTATTGGAGTTGGGGGTAATCAGGGACTGAGTGTTCAACAACAGGGTCATTTGTCCGGTGCTGGAAGAGGAGGACAGGAGGAAGCAGGAAATAGCAACTGGATTGGCCAGGGACAACAAGTTCAACAGCAGGCCATTCAGCAGAATGTTGCGGGAAAGTCGAATGTGCAACGTATGAAAAAAATTAATTTGCAAAACTATTTCTCAATATTTTTCAAATATTTATTTTTAAAACTTTGCAATTTTAAAATTATACAATTTTGCTTATAATATTTCAGCATATTTTTACTACGTTTCCGTCGGAGGGCAACCCCACTACGTAACCAGCAGCTCCGGTCAAACCGGTTACAATTCCCCTTATCCTACATCCTTGAAAGCAACTCTTTTGGGAGCCCAACCCTTGGCAGCCGTTCACGACGCCCAGGTTCCCAACCGTGCTGGTGCTCAACAGCAAAACACCAACACTGTCGGTATCAACCGTCCCGTGTATCTTGACTTGGAGAATAGTTTAAAGCTGGACCAATCCCAAGGACAGCAAGCTGGTCAAGCCGTCACCATAATCAATCCAGCTAGTCTCTTTTCTTTAACCAACAATCAAAACAATCCCTTGTTGGGCCAGTTGGTTCCTTTGAGTTTGTCTCCAGGAAATACAGCCACCATTGGATATATTCCAGCATTAATTTTGAACAACAATAATGGTCAAATTGTCCAGCAGTCGTCTCTTCAAGGATCTCAACAACAATTCAATGTGCCACAAACTCAGCAGCAACAGCAAGTCCCTTCCGCAGTTCCCTCCCTTGATAATAATAATAATAGCCAGTCTGTGATTGTTTCGGCAAGCAAATAAAAAAGAGCGAAAATTATACGATAGAGTTTCAATGGAGCAACTATTAAGGGCTTTTTATGGGAACCAAATGTAACCAAGTAGAAGTATAAATATGTAGATGGTCTTATGGTCTTATCGTTTTGTCTGTTAATGGCCTGTTTTTTGGTTTAGAGGAGACTTGTTGATTAGTTTGTAAATTTTTCTCTCTCAAATGTTTTGTTTCTCTGCTAACTCTTTTTCCTCTTTTTTCAAAACAATTTTTAAGAGATGATGAAAGGGTATAACTAGCACAATTATGTACATGTTGACAATAATTAATGTTGTGAAAGTGTGTTTGTAGTAGGTTAGAGCAAGAAAGCTAATTGAATAAAAAGAATGAATATAATTGTCAATAACATATTTTGGTGGGATATGAAAACACTTTATTTCTTAAATGTAATATTTGGCATGTTAAACAATCATATCCTGTCCTACTAGATTAATTACAATCATTACTGTACGGATACAGGATGTATGAAACTGTTAATTGGGTAACTGTCAACTATTTTTAAATGTTAGCAGAGCAAGAAAAATAGGATATTGTTTTTCACAACCTCAGTTGTAAGTTTCATTCCCTTTGGAGCTTATTGCTTAAGTAGACCGTAAACATCAGACATCAGTTTAGTTTACAACAATTTTGTCGTCAGTTTTTTAGTCTTTTTCACAGAAGAAACACATACTCGTTTCTCGTGTTACTCAAGGTGTCCCTTGCTGCAAGTAAATTGATTTTTAAAACTTATTGAGCCTCGTATCCGTCAAGAATGAAAAGGCATCATAATAATCCATTATTTGTCATTACTGCAGTGACAGTTTTACTTTCATTTATTGTCACACTTGCAGTCATTCCTTTATTGACGACCCCGCCGGTACAAGCAAAACCCGTATTAGGTAAGTAAATAAGTTTGTACAAAATACGCAATCGGCACTGACTGATGTATATTTTGTTAGGGAGAGATTCATTACATTACTTTATATACAATATAAAAACATTACAGCTCAAAAGTTAGTGGATATGATAGACATATATTATGTTGTAATTTACTGGAGTTTTTTCTTTGTCTCAAGGGGAAAAGTGCTACTGGACGCCATGCAAACTGGTTAACGTTTACCACAAATGCCCTCATCGCTGCTACGCAGCAGACTCCAAGTCTGGAGGTTGTGTGACCTTCACCAAGGAATATAGATGTTGCTGCACTTGATAAGAAATCGAAAGTAATTCCGTTGGTAGTTGGTAGTTGTTAGAGTTGATGGTATCCGTATATCACAAAAACCAACTCAATAATTTTCCTACCTCGGACAATTCAAAAAAAACCGTTTACTAGCATTTTCAGTGTACTGTTCTGCTTTACGTTTGTTTTGTTTGCTGTCAAATAAACAAAAAAGTAAAAAAAAGTTTGAAACATAACATCCTGTTCATAGGAGATTACAACTGCTTTCTTGACTTTCTGTAGTAAAATAATAGGTTGTTGTAGTAGTGTCGGTAGTATAAACTGCCTACCTACTGCGTAATGACTTTAGTTTTTCCGCTATTTTGTTATGTGACTATAGTTTCGTTAATCGTGGCTTTCGGTCGGACTCGGACTATAGACAACGGGGCACATGTCATATGTGAGTGGATCTTGGTGTTTAAACACCTTAGATCTTAACGTCCTAGGAATTTCAGACAAATAATCCAAATGACATATCAAAGCTTTTCTATTTCAAATGAAGTCAATCATGTATTTTTTACATAATTTTGGATTTACTACGTTACAAATTTTTCTGCTAATTAACAATTATTAGTAACGTAATGGATTTTATCTACTTGAAATAAATACTAGACATGGTATAAAAAGCTTAGACAGACCAAATCCATGTAACATTTCGCGATAGAATCTATCAGTGTAACTTACCTATTTTTTTTAAATCAATAAAAATGAAGACTGTCATCCTAATCTTGTTAGCCGTTGCTGCCGCAACCGGTGAGTAACCATCAAATTAAATTGCATATGACAATGAGGGAAAATGACTACTTTTTATTTATTAAATTTAGCTTTGCCACTGCCACATAAATCCTGGTCCGTGGGAGAATTGTGAGTCTTAGAAGGCAAGTCACCAAGGGGGAGTTTCCCCATATAGGTCAAATTAATCAAATACCTATGACACTGTTCAACAGTATAAATACTTTAGATATCTAAAATAAATTTGCTCTTAGAATTTTTTTTTACAAAAGTGTCCCGTTCACCATAGTCTGACCGAGCTTTTCCTTGTGGTTTCATGTGCTTGCATGCAAAAAGGGAATTAATTTGATGAGATAAAAAAATGCTTGTAATCTGCTTGCACCCAAAATATATAGTGCCCAAGTACTTTTACGGAACTATACGCTTTTTTATATGCAAAGTTCAAACTCATTCAGAGTGAATGAGTCATCGCTAGAACAACAAGCTCTCACCAAAGTTTAGTTTTTTGGTATACAAAGTAAGCTTATAATGCATTTTTACATTAGCTATACGACGACTGTCGGTCCGTACTACTGTTTTTCAATAGGTAATAATAATTCTTGCACCTGGTATTAAGACTAACTATTAAATTTGAAATCGCTCCGTTTCTGCAAGATTTTTGTTTCCATGTGCAGATCAACAAACGAGATCCAAATAAACATTTTTTTACTAACTTTGCGTCCATGTTTAATGCTTTATCGCTATTTCGCTTATTCAAGACTCAAGTAGAATGAAATAGTATTTTACACACAATATTATTTTTATTAAACCTAACTACAACTCACTTCTTATATGCGTTCATCTATACTGCTGCCCGTTGTTGTTTATCAATCCAAAAAACAGCAACAATAGCCACTATAATAATAAACCGAACATGTCGGAGTGTTCGTAAGTTGCGAAGACGTCAATAGATAAGCTCAAGATAAGCTTAAGATAAGTTTAAGAGTAACATAGAACGTATATTACATAACGTTGAATGTAT
>JAHZMT010001304.1:0-11624 GCA_027743785.1 Sinhomidia bicolor
ATTTGGTATTACAATTTACTACTCAATGACGCCGTAGTAATTGTGATGAATAAGGTGGTTAAAGGATGTTAGTAATGCAGTCGATTAAATTTCTGCAATGTTTTATTATTTCAACAAGCAAAGTCTGTATTTCTTAATTAATGGTAACAATTATAACCATCTTGTAAGTACGTAATAATAATAATAGTAGTAGTAGTAATAAGGATGAAAAACACATAACACTGTAGAGTAGGTTTATCTGGAATCTGGGAGATTGTATAATTGCATGTAATTTACTCATTAGATTCCACCAAGCTTGGCGTATAAAAAGAGAGTCTACTACGACAGAATAATCAATTATTATTTAGTGCAACCCTCCACTATAACAGCAGCAGCGACTAATGAAGATGATGATTATGATGACGATGAAGTTGATGGGGAAGGAAACACTTTACTTAATAATAATAATAATATAAGCTGAGTTGTTATTACAACTATTATTATTGAGAAATGTGGCGATGCTAATATTATAGGGCTTTATTTTTGGGCTAGTTAGAATTTAGGTTTTGCATAAATTCATTTCTGGAACATCTGCTACCGTATCATGACCTTTCCTCAGCCTACACTTTGTTCGCTTCCAAGTTGCTCGTAAATCTTGCAACTGTGTAGAATAATTTGTTATTTTGGCAACTTTTTTTTTATTTAGCACTCAGCTGCTTCTTATAATTCGGAAATTTTGAGTGGGTGAATAATAAAGCTCGTAGTACTCTATTGATTAGTTCTTCGAAACGCATGAATATATAGGTAAGTACTTATTTTGCTATTTTTGTTAATATAGTAACAATAGAGTTCAAACTTTTCCAGGCAATTTTTTGATTTATTTTTATACCTTTGCACCAATTAGAGTTTAGCTTCTTGCATTTTTATGTAAATACATAAAGTTGGTTAGTCAGTAAATATTATTGACTTGGCAAAACTGAGCATTAAAATAAAGTCGCGCTCGCCTTCTGCTAAATCTTCCAGATTTATTAAATAACTTTGCCATTTAAATCAGAATTTTCGCACAAGTTTTAATGCCAAAACCATTTTCACCATGGCTGGCCATACTACAACAGCCTTGTGCATAATGAAAAAAAAAATCACTACAGCAAACAAAAACTTTTCCATCCCATTCATTCTGCTTCCTGACCATTAAGATATTGATGGTCAAAACAGGAATCTGGATATTGTGGTGTACCACTGCAATTCAAACACCTACCAGAAAAGGTTAACCCCTGCAGCCAAGTGTGATTATATGAATGTAAAATTTTGTGTAGGTGGTGGAGGTGGATGCATAACGTTTAAGGCATTTATGAACGTCCGTTTCCCTACTAGGTCTAACGGCATATATACATGATAATATTACTAGATATGGGCGGTGGTCTCAGATGGTCTGTCGGGAAGAGATTTACTTACCCTTGTGCATACCTACATACCTACGTGTGAGCTCACTTACAACAATTATTTAGAATGTCCGGTACGCACATTGAACATTTCCCATTTTTCACTCCATAATTCTCATGGCTATGACAATGTCTTTGGCGTCATTAGTAGTTGCAGTGTCGTGAAAATGGCCAAGTACATAAGTGTAGTAACTTTTGTGCCTTTCCATAACTAGTCGGTTTATGTCACATGTATCGTCTCTCCAATGCCACTTTGGAATGCAACCGAATAATATAACAAATCCAATGTGGCTTTAGGAATCTGCTACGTTGGTATAAACATCCCTTCCAAAAGCTTATATGCATCATTACTGACTAGCATAATATGATGGAATGAGATATTTTTGGTGATGCTACGCATCTGTATTGTTCTTTTAGCTGGCAGCTTTATAAAACATACATACATACATACTTCAAGTACTTTTAACTACAACACAAGTCCATTGCTTAGCTTATTATTTGCATCAATACTTAAAAGGAAAAAGGTATTTTGGCATTCCGAAACTGTACTGACTTCTCCAACAGATGAATGTGCACCATCGCATTAAATGTATAAAAATGTCGCGTTATGAGTAAATAGTTAAAAGGTACGTTGGTTAAATAAACTATTACGTAGCTCTTTCGCATCTAGTCCGACAGTGTGGCAGCATTCCCACTACTACTTTGCAATGCAGACAAAATAAATCATTTAGAATTAGCCGTGATCTTCCAACAAAAGCACTGTCATCTAACTTGAGTGAGTAGCAGTAAGGCCAAAACAAATAGAGGAGAAAGACCGGATACGGTGCCGGAATTTCAAGTGAAGGGCATACAAATTTATCATACTCCTGCGAATATTTCGCTACTGTGTGCTTGTATGTAAGGGTGAGCAGAAAAGAGACCACCTTGCTTGTTGTGGAACTAGGGAAAATAATCGCCAAGTTTTCAGTGTTGTTCTGTGCTCACATTTTTCCTTGTTTTTTTTTTGCTTTTCCCCTGAGGATGTACCTAAGCAGCGTGAAGCTCGTATCCATTTCATTTATTGTTGAATAGCCAACGGGGCAGGCTGAGAATTATTTCAATTACGTTCGGAGCAGGTAGTAGTAGTAAAGGAAAGTATGCAAGACTTATTTATGGCAGGTGGTTGTGGTGGAAAAAAAGAGACGCTAGAGGAAGAGAAAAGGATTTGCTATCACCTTTAAAATACGCAAATAAAAGCGAGTATATATAATTTAGAGGGGAAGTACAGAGATAATGCTATATCAATGCCAAGGAAACACACAGACTAAAACTGTGATTCGTTTGCTTAAAGTTGAACGGTCATAATAAAATTGGAATGCTGCAAACCCAGAATGTTAAGTAGGTAGGTGCAGTTTGCTACTATTTAAATTTGCTATCTAATAATCAGTTTTTAATCAAATGGCTACACTTTAAATAAACTCTAAATAAAATCAGAATTGGAAACTTATACTTACTTGCGTCACAGGAAGCTGCTGAACAAGCAGAGGCAGACAGACGTACATGCATACGTTGTCTGCATTTAAGGTATTTACACTTGTGGCATATCTGCTCAAGGTAAACTATAAACAAGATAAAATCTCATTTGTAGCTCTGGATGTACTAGATGATCATTTTGTATAAAGTAAAATAATTCTCAAGACTGGTGAAAGGGTGTGCGCGTCCAAAAATAAAGTGGTCAGACAATGACGATGTTGAAATAACGATACTGTTATGATTATGATGCATATTAATAATGGCAATGGTCGCTCACTTTTCGGCTATAATACTTTATGTGGCGTGTTTTGTGCGTACTTTCACTGTCAGCGTGTACATACACAGGTTAATGGTCATATCATATTACAACCGCACTTCCTTTCTTTTTGCGTCACGGCTGTCTGATAGCCGCGATGGTTGTCGTGTGAATGGAGATGTTAACAGCGACTTTCCCATTTTCCCGTATAAGAATGCTGTAATAATAATACAAGACGTGTTGCACACAGAAATCACTCACGAAAGTGGAGGATTTTGTGTGGGGCGTGGGGTAATGTGGTAGATGTAGAAAAAGAACGATAGTTCCTTGGTGGTCGCATTGTGCCGCCGTCAAAAGTGCCTTTTCTCCTGGCTTACTTATCTGCCGTACTGCTGTAAGTTGGTAGTAAAATGTTGGTTGCTCGCTGCTGGAATACATAATATAATAGCAATGATTTTCATAGTGACCAGTATTTACTGCACATTATCTCACTACATTCCACCAGATAATGTACTAGTAGTTCCCTATCAACCGTGCTAGTAGTGGCACATGGCACCAGTTGAAAGCCACGTTGAAGGTTTTCTTGTGCATAATGTATACAAGATGCAGTATAGTATAAGATTTTTGTCATTGACTCAAGCTACAAAGTAGGTAAGTTCATTTTTTTGAACAAGAATAAAGTTACAACGAGATCAAGCCTCAATGAGACGTGCAACATTGCTTTTTACGACTTTGTTCGGTCTCACATTCAGAAAGCTGCTCTATGATTGTAGTGAGGCATGCTCGTGCTCTAGTGCTGAAAAATGTTCGTTGATTTTCAATTGAATACCTGCATACCTACCTACACATACAAGAATAAGGAAGAACAAGATGTTTTTTTGTCGTTTGTTTGTTGCAAAGTAGACAGTAACCAGAACAAGACATGCAAAACACATTTAAACATATAGTAAGTACTACTTACATATCTTCAAGGTCATTTGCAAATTTCAATGTCTTGGGTATTTCTTTTTAAAAAATTATGCTAGTAATAAAAGTGCTTTGAACTGAACTTGTATTTTTTTCTGTGTGATTTTCAGATGACGAAGTTGTAAACTGAACTGCATAGATGCTTGAAAACTCAGTAGGTGAATGAGCTTTCACCATTGTGTGCATCCTATTATTGATTACTGTTTCTAAACATCATCAAATGGCACACCTTATCTATCTACGTTATTCAATTTTATTGGCAGCGATTCTAATGCAATCAATTATTATTACTGATGAAATTCTAATATTTATCATAATTAATTATGTAATTATTACTTTCTATAGTTTTGATTGTTAGAACATAATATTTATCATTGTCTATAATTATGACACTGGTCAACTATGTTGAAGCTACTTTGTCGGATACCCCCACAAAACAACCCAGTGCTTGTGCTGGCGACATTGTAACAAGAACAAAAAAAATCTGTAACTTGATATTGGACATTCTCTGAACTCTAAGAACCCCTGAAAATAAAAATCCTGAATGTTCCAATGAGAATGTTGATGTAAGAACACCTGTTGTAAAGATAAGATTCATTTTTTTTGAATGTTCTACAATGGAATGTGTAAAACTTTGTCTCTCAGCTATTCTAGATATTCACAGTATGCTTTGCAATTTTTTCAAACTCCTGAAACTCGTGTTTAAACATAGTTTATAGTTGTGATTCTGTATGTGTACGTAAGTAATATCATTAGATATAGTGCGTTAATTTTTGAAGACCTAGCATAACAATAGTAATAATTTCTCAAAATTATTGGGAATTATTTGTCGTGACGAAAGTTTTGAAAGCAAAGTTAGCAATTTAGAATACATTTCAGTTGTGCAGGTAATTGAAGAAAGAAGATTATATTGAGTATTTGCTAATTGAAGAGAGAAATGATTTAACTACGTGTACTATATATTCAAAAAAATATTAACTGTTTATTATTATTATTATTATTAAATATTATGATTACTACAACGTTGTTTATTATAAAATTATCAACCTTCGTGCGTATAAAAATATTAATTAAAAACATTAAATTACTAATTTATCATAAAACTAGCCTTCCAGTATTATTAAAAATGTATGTATTTGAGAGAAAATAGTAAAAAATATAAATGTAAAAAACCCTGTATTTTCAACATGAAAAATGGTTTCTAAAAAATATTCTCAATCATTATTAAAAACATTAGTGGTAATAATAATAACTACTCTTCAGTTTCCAATTTAAAATAATAATAATAATAAACCGACATCCATCAACTTTAAAAGAAGAGAATACCCATTTTGACCCCTTCAACTGTCAAAACATGCATAAATATCTGATAGTTAAAAGTTTACCAATACTATGAAGTATATATATCAAGTTTAAATAGAATTGTTATTAATAAACATACAAATTTATTACAGACTAAAAAAATATATTAATCCCGTGTAGTTATATAGAGTTATGGAGTTTTAGATAGATATCGTCACGCTTTCGAAATATTGTCAGGAAAGAAAAAAAATTAAATGAAATAAATAGCTCTGTAATTTCGTTTTTGATAAAGTACTACACAACTATCAAACAATTAATTTATTGGTAAAAAACAATTTAGAATGCACTAATATATCACTAATTATTATTAATATTCATGTATGCACTCACAAATATGCTTGCAACTTCCATAGACATTCATTTTAGCCAAAAATATTCATTATAGACAAAAATTTACAGCATGCAGAATAAAATGTTTTTTTTCCTTTCCATTTTGCGACAGTTGATGGCGCTCACGTTAGCAACGTTAATTATTGTACACGAACAGAAGATTAAATTGGAGATTGATGATTTGAATCATTTTGTTAAAAAGGTACAAAGTCTGGTAAAGAAACACTGGTGATTGTTGTAGTAATGAATGCAGATGGAAATATTGCTTTCGCAAAAGTTTGTTAGAAATCTGGATAAATATATAGAATATTTGTCGTTTTACCTTGCTTTATAGAAAGTGTTATTAGGGTTGGATTTAACTAGATGATTTATCAACATCACTAATTTACAACAAAACATGTTTATTGTATGTATTAGAACATTGTTTTAATTGGAAATTGGAATATGTGCAGAAAGCGTTGTTGGGTGTGTACTCTATATTTTAGACAAAAATGCTAGCGGGTGTAACTTGTAAATATTATATGTATATACTAATATTATTATACCAAAAAATATCATGAACTATGTTAGTAAATAAAGTTATGTTTATTATAAATTCATGGCAGTATCAATTTTGTGCAGTTTCTTTGTGTGTCACTGATTATTTTCGAAGCATTCTTGCATAGTGAGGTACGAACTATGTATGTCTTCCTTTCCTTGACTCTTTTGACATGTAGGCAAACTATAGCATGGAGAAATCAATAAGAACGCATGTTTATAAGAAGATTTGTTTAATAAACAGAAAACTTTTCAACGAAAACAAAAAAATGAACAATAAATAAGTATTAATAACAACAAATGACACAGTTTTATAATAATGGCATTGGCGACTAGATAAATATGTACGACAATATAGTAGCAATATTTACTGATTCAATACAATAAGTATTAGCCAGTAATAATATTTTGTGGAGCATACAAGTAAGTTGGTTGAGCATATGACAATGCCAGTATGCTAGGATCGTACTGCTGCGGTTGCAACAAGGATGACGCCAACGAGTTTGATACTAGAGACTGCTCCTCTTGGCTGTTAGGTAATAGGTCTCCTGATCTTTTCTCAGCTGGACACGTCGCGTCAGACGCAATTTGCCAAAATAAATCTTGAATTGCTCCTCTGATACTTGGCGACACTCGGGATCCCACAATGTATTTGGATTGTTGTTGGACATTTGGAGGATAACCTGGTGGATACGGAGGGAGGCAACTAGCTGTGGCCTTTACTACCGCATACAGTACTGCTCGGCGCCTAGGTGGTTTTTGCGGCGCTGGAGCAACTCTGCAAAGCAAGTACATAATTTGAAATTATTATACAAATGAAAATCAATCGCTTAATACACAAAACCGTTATGGTTTGAATAAATTGCAGATGGTTACTGAAGAGGTTGCTGTTGGTAAGGTTGTTGAGGTGGTACAGGATTGGAAGGAAAGATTCCTTCTGGAAGTACATTAGAGTCGGAAGTTCTATCACTATAAACTCCAGAATCATACTCGGATTTGTCCTCAATTATACAAAAAACGGATGTTCCTCTATCTGCTACGCAAGCATCGTATCCGTTCACCCCTACAAAACATACGTCATCTGCACCAGGATATGGATGATCAACGGGACACTGGATTTGACGAACCAAAGCTTTCCTTGGAACCTTAGAATTGTCAAGGTTATTGTAGTACGGTTGATCAGCCGATTGTTGTTGTTGTTGCCCACTAGTTGGAGTAGCCGGTGGATGCTAAATAATTTAAATGTATTAGCAATATATACCATGTATTTTTCCATAATAATAATCCTCTATGTATTCATGAAACTGTGATACTTACATTTTGTAAAACTGCAGTGGGTGAATTGATGTAGCCCGCCACCCAGCATTCACCCGTGGGGATGTAGGAATTTGAATAATCGATTTGAGGGTATGGTAAATAAGGAGATGGAGCATATGGATTAGGAATTTGTGGTTGGTATCCATAAGGAGATGGCAATCCATTCGATTTGGATGGCAAGCAAAGTATCTTGTCCGAGGGATATTCACTATGATGATTTATTGCAGCTACGTTCCCCCTCTTTATTAAAACAAGCTCTGCGTCCGGTCCTCCTAATATGTACTGTGTTTGCCCAGTAGAGTTGTCCAAGCCCAGTCGCCAGTACTTGCACACAGGTTCGGCATAACTTTTGTAGGCCTCGTATTCGTTGTAGATGGTGAGAATGTCCCAATCATGGTACACGGAATACTTTCCAGCAGGTTTGTTTATGCACGATGCTGCCGTCAGAATGAAATTAGAATGAATGATTGTACCCAGGCAAACCGCGCTCTACAAGATAAAAAAAACAGTGAATTTAAATAAGTTTTAAATTCTCGTGGTTTATCTTATATTCAATACTAAACGGACATGTTTACCATAAAATGGTAAAACTCATAATTATTAAAATTGATTTCTATTCTTACAGAGTCATCGCTGTCAACGATAATTTCTAACCATGGGAAAGCTCCAAAAGGCACCACGTCATTGACCCCGCCTGGTGAAGGATCAGAGCTGTATATGTCGTCATTGGTAGCTGCCAAAACTCCACAATGCTTGTGATACTCGAAATGAGCGTGAAACTAAAAATGTATCAGAAAATTATGCACAATATTGCAATTCATTGGAAATATTTAAACAGAAATAAATTACCGTTACTGCCACGTAATTGTCTTGTTCTTGAGTAGCAATAGTTGGAGGTGGTTGTTGGTAGATTGGAGCAACTGGATAGTTTTGTGGAACTGACAAGCTGTATTGGTCCAATGATTGGTATGGTTGCTGCTGTTGTTGTTGTTGTGGTGGTGGTGGTGGTGCAGGGTAGACATCAACAGGCGGGTATTGCTGTGCAGGTGGTGACACTGGATACGAATTTAATAGTTGTGCGTATGGATCTGCAGGTGAGTATTGTAGTTGTGGTTGAGCTTGGTACGAATTCAAAAGTTGTGCGTAGGGATCTACAGATAGTAACTGTTGCTGGGGTGGCGCTGGATAAGCTGCTGAGAAAGGATCATTGGTGGGAAAGAGGACAACTTGTGGATACGGTTGTGGAATCGCGTATGGATCTACCGCAGGATATGGTTGAGCGTACGGGTCGACTTGTGGGTATGGTACAGGCTGAGGTACCTGATAATACACATCCACAGAAGGCACGTACAGTTGAGGCACTGGATATGCGTCTACGGCAGGGGCATAACTTGGTGTCGGCACTGCAACAAGCATCACATAAAACTTTTATAGTCGGGGTCACTACAAATTTTTTCAACATTTTGAAGCAAAAATAAACAATCGGTTATAAGCTAATAAATACAATTCAATACTACCTGCGTACTCCGGATAAACTGGCAGCGAATAAGAACCACTGATAATGCAAAACGTTAATATAACGACTAGCATTCTCCTCGCTTTCCAGTTTTGCCAAACAATCATGTTGCTTTTGGATTTGCGAATTAATGGCCGGCGTACGGTGCTTCACTGAACAAACTTGTACACTGATGTGCTGGTTGTTGTTGTTGTGGAACCTCGCTTGTCACCTCATTTAATCCAACTATTTGCAGCTTCTCTTAAAAATGATTGAAATTGAGGTTGGTGATGATAGCTACTATGAAGATAAAAGAGAGAACTTTACCAATATGAAATCGTTATCCTTAACCTTAAAGAATTATATATTCAAAAAAAATCTTACTTGAGTTCATGTTGACATAGTACAATGATACAATATAGACAACCCAACGCAAGCAAACGTGTATTCTTCATTACCCATTAGTTCATACTTTTTTCTACTGGCATCCCTTCTTTATAAGAGCAAACATGTAAATTTATTGAATACTTAATTTTTACAGTTGAGAACAAGCAAGAAAATCAAAAATAAATCTTTAGTGCTCTGCGCATTCCGTGGCTCAACATTCTCGTCTTCCGACTGACTCCATACAATTCACCTTCGCATTCAAAACATAAGTCAAAGTTTATCAGTTAAAAATATTCATGCTCTCAAGTAGGTAAAATAGTTTACGAACATTAATTCTAGGATTTCGTTTAGAGTGAGTGGACACCATTTTATATTACACAAATCGATAGAACAATGTTTAAAACGTCCAAATTGAAAACTGATCTGCTCAATGGACCCCGGTTACAAGGAGAAAAGTTACGGAGTTATAATTTTCATGAAGCTTGAAATCAAAAAAAATAACTGAATTTTTTGTTTTATGCTTTAAACAGATCATGTCCAACTGCATTTTATCTTTTTACAAATTTTTTGATATTCTGTTGGTCGCAGTTTACTTGTGCTGACTCTTTAAGGAGTCGAGTTCGAGTAGCCATTTTCTCTTCATGTGACATAAATAAAAAGTCAACTGATCTGCGAACAATAGTAAAAAACAAGTTTACTTATACTTGTAGTAATAGTTATGGAAGATGATTTTTACTAGACTAAATTTTTAACTGTCGTAACTTTTGAAAGGAAAATTAAAGTCAACTGTTACTGAAGTTACTGCTACTCATAGAATAAAGCTATGTTTATACTGTGCTTTAACAATATAAAAACGGAAAGCATAGAGTAACTGCATGGTACGAAAAAGGAATTGACAATACTCACTTTAACAAACTATCAAATCTGGAGGACACTATCCATTATTAAGGTGTACGATAGTACATCCTTTCTAAGATCGTCATGTGCGTCTGTTTATGAGCATTTTTTGTGCGACCGTCGGGCCTGCCGTCACCAACTTTTCTCGAAAACCAAAAGGAATTTTAGAATAGTGCTTTCGCCAAACGATTACATAGGTCCATTCCATGGGACAATGCCTATTGAATTCCAGCTCTCAATGTCAACGCTAACCGTTAGTGGCCGTGACGATTTCGAATTTTTAGCAAACACGTATATGTATGATACGTGTTTTACAGTACTTTTTCACCAAAAGACCGAATTTGACCTCAGAATTTGAAAATTTCTAACGGTTACCCAGAAAATGGCGGTTTTCAAAAAAACTTTGAAATAACTACAGAACTACAAAGAATTTTCAAATTGTGTTTTCATTAAAGATGAAATAAATTGCCAGAACATCTTTCCAATATTTTAATTTAATATTTATTATAACTATCGTCGCCTTACGCACAAACCTGATATTCCAAATTAATTCCATGTTTTTCGAAAATTCTAAAAATAGACTCTGAAGTCTGATATTTTGGACGTGGATGTTTCACATAAAGTTCAACCAATTTGAGCAATACAAAGGACTTCCGCTTTCTAACAACTTTTCTCACTGACTTCTTAATCCAATTCGACCACAATCGAACTGAATAAATTGCAATGCAGTTGAACTCCATTAAAATCTTATTTATGAACTCTAAGTTTTACCTATCGTAATAGCAACTTATGTCCTATATCGTTTGCTTTTACTGTATTTCCCAGTTGACAAGTCAACTGCATCCAAAATTCCAAACTAGGCATTTTTCATCAAGTTTAGGTCAGAACTTTGAATTGTGAGTCTCTCTGTACAATGCCATGCGCCATTTTACATACATTTTATAATCATGTAGATGGTTTTAAGTTAACTACTTCTACTGTTGATGAAGTTTTACCGTATACACCCTTCCCCAAATGATTCAAACCTCTGTGTTACGACGCTGTACTAAACTAACGTGAGTAGATACAAAACCCCACTAATTCCCACTTGATCAAGACCGTATTAAATAGGAATATGTGAAATATTAAGTAGCGAAAGCATTGT
>JAHZMT010001305.1:0-10451 GCA_027743785.1 Sinhomidia bicolor
GCGTGTATGCATGTACATCTGATATAAATATTAGATGATTTTATGTTGTGTGTTTTATAACGTCATTCATTTCCAAAAGGGCGTACTAATGATAAAGGTTGTTTTTTTTGTATTTGGTAGTATAGAAGCTTATTCCACGTATCGTTATATGTATTTAGGTATATATTATTCAACTACATAATACGCAGGCATTTATACCTCCGTCGGAATACAACCGGAAATAACAAAAAAATAGTTGGTTGAAAACATACAATTTGTTGTTGACTAGACATATCTAGATGAGCGGGTTAGTCGAGAAAGTGCACTTCTTCTGCATGAGCACAAACAAACACATAGTTCAGCAATATATGTGCTGTATACATATAATATGTATCTATTGCTTGTGAAATTTCTCTCAACTTTTACTATTTTTTTACTCCACCACACCACCATTTTCGCTACCACTCAAGTTTGGTAACAACAGCCAGGTTTTCCAAATATGTCCAGTATCCGGAGACAACTACTGAAACGCAAAGTGCTTCTCCAATGTTTCCTTTCTTTGCTCGGTGAGTGGTGGTAGTAACAGCAAAGTAATTAGAATTCTGATCTCACAACTTCTCCCGTTGTTATAATAGTTGCTTTGCTGCTACAACCACTACTTTACTTGTACACATACACACAGAGAGAGAGAGAGAGAGCCCTTAGGGAAAAGGAAAGGAAAAGGTGGCGGTGGTGGTAGTAGGTACCCATGTACTTAATAATGTAATCTACGAAACATAAATATCTGTACCTCTTCTTTTTGTACACACGTAATATCCTATAATGTGGTCTTCTTGGTGTGGTAGCAGTGGTGTTGTAGCCTTAATGGAAGTTCTTGGAGAAGTGTGAAGCGAAGCCCACATATATATACCTATGCACATTATTGCACATACATAAGAACTGGAACATATTATTAAAGTTATTCTGGTGAACCGGAGAAGTAGCTCTTCATAGCAGTCTTCTTCTACTACTACTCTACACTCGTCTATTTTTCTTGCTCAGATTGCTAGTTAGCTGTAGCAGCCCACTCCCAAAATACTTTATCTAAAGTTTTTTTCCCCCGAAAAGACTATTAGACATGCATGTATCTGTGTTTTGTCAGGAAGGAAGAAAATAGCTATGTATAAGATCTTACATAAGAAGAGGCAGCGGAAAAAAAGTACCCACAACAGGTCTCCCACTTTCACTCTGTATCTGTCACCCATAAAACACTGCAATACATTCGGAATATGTCCGCCCCCATTTTTAATATGTTGGGTATAGTCATAGAGTATAGTGCTGATGTGTAGGAGCTCGACCCAGAATTTTTTTTGCAATATTCATGAGAGCCCATGTAATCTCCAATTTCATTCGGAGCATTAAGATAATTAATAATACTAATACTAAAGTGTACAACAGCACTGCTGATTTTATAAAAACCCACTTCCGTATCATTTTGATACCTCTCATCTATCGAATTACACAAATAATTTTGAGAAAACGGTAATAAAAGCATAATGAAGACTGCTGTACAGTATCATAAATATAACATTGTACTATAAAGTACCTCTTTGCCAGTAATTGGAGACGGAAATGGTGCATTTTTATCGTTGTTGTTTTTTTTTGCAAAAAAAGCGCACAAGTTGCAACCAGGAAGTACACATACCTAACTTTATGGCGTCTCTAGTAAAAAGTAAAGAAATGTAATAGTTGTAGTTTATTAGCGTTGAATTTTTGATGGCACTATTGTGGAAGCAGTTTAGTGTGAAGGACTTATTTTTTTAAAAAAAAAGTGGAACACTAGCTCAGTGTGCACTTTCCAACTTCATAATCGTCTTGCTGATGCTGAGTAAGTAGAGTAGAGCAACTTATTGTGTGGGTGACTGGTGGACAGAGACAAAGTCAAACCAAAAGTATAATATCTTCTTTTTTTGGTGATATGCATAGGAATGGAATAATATGGCTTCATCTTATATTCATTTATTAGACCTAAGAACAGTAAAATTTGTGGGGAACGTGCCTAGCGATCAAAAACGAGCACGTCGACTTTATATGTAACTTAACTACACCAAACACAGCTCTAGAGTGGGCTTCTTTTTCCATTTTTTTCGTAGTTTTTCTTCCTTCTCACATTACATTACCGTTTTTTTCTTTTGTGATTGTTGCAGCGCAAATGGTTGCATTGCCAGCTACCGTATAAACCACTAATGCAAAGATATGTTGTACGTGAGCTGGATGCAAAAAGTGTTAATGTCCAGCATCTTTTGCATGTGTGCTTCTACTACATACACAAATGATCTTTTGTAAAAAGTTGTATAAGAAATTGAGAAAGCTGTTTATGTACGGTTGAAGAAGAAAGCATATATTTTACTCTCTGACATCATCGCCAAAAAAAGAGTGTTTTGCATATATTGTATATTTCATCAAGTTTACATTTTAGATTCCAATTTCTAGAGACAGTCAAATAGAAGAAAAATATTATACTCTTTAAATGCAAAATGGGCATTTTAGAAGAATTTTTTTTCAGCACTTTTACAATTTAAAAATGTACTAATATGGTTGATGACAATAAAAGTTATGATATGCACTCGCTAAAAATAGTACAAACTGTACCTAAAATTCTGTATCTGCTGCAGTGCAGCTACTATAATATATAGCCACACAGATAGGCACAATCTGCACAGTTTTACTACAAATTTACATGCACCACAAAATAAATATATGACTAGGTATTTTGTAAATTGAAATTTATGTGCATCCATTTGACAGACAGAAGTTGGATGTGGATGGATGTTTAGTTGAATTGGATACGTGGTACGAATTTTGTTTTTAGCGTTACATTCATTCCTTTTGCAAAAAATTTAGAAATGCAGAGAAGATCGCTGTTTCTGCTCTTGCAAATTTGAAGTTGACAGATGAAGGCTTTTGAAGTTTATAGGTAGCTTCTTACGAACTAAAAGCTAAAGTAACAGTTTTAACAAAATTCCTTTCAAGTTTCAGACAGAACAAGACGTTGAAGAGCTTGATATTCAGTTTCGGTACAGAGTGCAATGCAGTAGTTCAGCTTTAGTAGTAAAACAAACGGTACGAACAGAGAGTCAGAAAGTTGAGTTGATGCGAGGCTGAATAACTACAAGTTGATGTGTTGCACAAAGGACAATGCTCAGGCGGGAGGAAAATGCAATGTGCTTAGGTTCTCAACAAGCTGATGTGATGTGATGATAATCTCACATGCACATGTTTGTAAACACAGCGACTTGTTTTGGTTGACAGACGACTACTACCACAAATTTGTGATTTACTTTTTAGTGTTTTTGCATTTTAAGCCTGCTTGATTTCTGATTATACAAGTGTTTAAAATTAATTAATAATGAGTGTTTATCACAGTAGTAGTAGTACTTGTAGTCTGCTTAGATGTGTAGTGGAATTTTAACGAACGTGCTATGTGTGGTGAGTGAAGTTGGAGATTTTTCGGATGGATAAACCAAAATATTAATTTATTTATAACGGTATGCGTTGGAAAGTTGGAAGATTTGTTATAGTAAAGTTAATTTATTATAAAGTTAAAGCTGAGTAATTCAAGACAATGACGACAAAAGTGTTTAATCAGCGGGAAAAGGTACCTGCCCCACCGCTGGTTACGGTTTCTGTCAAGGATGAAAAAACTAGAAGGTAACATTTTTAACATTACTGAGTTTAAAAAAATATTATCAAACGAATGGTGTAGGCATTAGGCAAGGCTCAAAGGAAGAGTAAACTACTTTGGCATAAATTGTAGGTCATTTGTCAGTAAAGTTGGTTTGCCTTGAACATTGAATGCACTATTTTTGATACAAGGAATAATTTACTGAGGCCCTGACATTTACTGTATGAATCGAACGTAGAAAGACCTTGTTGCTTGTTTAGTGCGTGGTCAGCAAGCGTATACCGTGTAGATAATATTTTACATTTATTTGGATATTTTTATGGACAGGAGTATCTTTAAAACACGATCCAAGCTAGAGAAATGCTCGATAAAAGAAAAGTCATCGATTTTCTCGTCTGAAGGAAACCTTTTACAAGCGTTTGTAGTCAGAAAGGGAACTCAGCTGAGGCTTGAAAAAGCTCTAATGCTAACGCGAAGAATTTTGACACTAGTTTTGAGATGGAAATCAAACGCATGCTGGAATGATTTTCGCAAGTTCAAAGATGCCTTTGAGTCGGATGATGCAAAGGTGAAACCAGAGAAAAAGGCAGAAAAGCGACAATCGAAAAAGACGGATCGTGTCAAGGGTAACATCCAGGAAATCCGTCTTCCAAGTCGGCAGTGGGCCAACTGGGTCATATATCTAACGCTTCGTGATCTCCTTCTTCTTTCAAAGGTAAATGTTTAACAGGAAAAAGTAAAAAATGTATTTTAATGCCAGAGCTGTAAAAGGCTTCTGTCCCGTCACAAGAGTTAACGAAGAGTGTAAGAAATGCTGCGACTTGATGTCTCGGAAAAGTGCAACATCATTTTTGCTTGACAAACCATACAGTTTTGTATTTTAAGCTTGATATACTTGGTACAGTTTATATACACTTTAGCTGACAGGTTGACTGCGTTGTCCTTGTCACAACTGAGGACGACAAAGACATGAGTTACATGTCATGTTTTATGTTCTTTGATGTAATTAAGTCTAGTTTCTAGCATTTCTGTCCTTTCTTTGTAATAATGCAGATTAAGTACGAATGCGAAAGGACGGTGGAGTATTGGCTTGGTATGATAAGTTGCTCGCATCATCCAAGTGACTCTCTAATCATCGTAGGAATTTTATCTCGGATTTGGTAAGATTACCTTGTTTCTGTCGCTCTGACAAGAAGACTGTGACTGTTTGAGTTTAGTGCTTATTTGTAATTCATTGGGGAAATAACTTTTCTACTAAAAGCGTTGCACTAGATTTTACTTATCTTTTAGTTTTATGTACCATGTCATTTAATGTTTGTTTTAAACAGGGCCGTTTCTAGTGGAATGGTTGAGGAATATGCAAATCAAGTTTACCCTAGTCTTTGTTTTATTTCCTCCCTGTTGAGCCCCACGAAAGCAGACAACTGGCTCGAGGATATTGATTTCCCAAACGACTTGTTTACATGGCTTGAGAAAATATTGGGTTTTCCATTTGTTCCCGCTTCGATTGGGTAAATAAATTCCATATATTTGGCTTAAATCTAAACTATAATTTTATCAACCTCAATATTTAAGCAAATATGCATACGAAAAAGCAACTTTCCATTAAACAAAGTATTTGCATCTTTTTTCGTCTATTTTTTGTTTTGTCAATAATCTGTTAAAGGGGCGCTGAGCATATTTTCAAAGTAGAAGATGGAGACGGTGGTGGAGGTAAGAAACGTAGAAACAGTGGCCCCAGTAAGAAAAGTAAAATGGATAAAGTACTTGGTGGGGCATCCAGATCCTCCATTCAAGATGACAAAAGACTGCTCAGTGAAAGTTCACCAAGCTCGTCGTCACGCATTCGTGACATGAGTTATGATGACGATGATGAGGAAGACTTGGGAGAAGTGATGCCTACCAAAGAACAACAACAGCCAACGACAAGCAGCAGCAGCAGTAAGAAACGTAGAAAAGAAAAGACCAAGAAGAAGAAGCAACAACAAACATTGGCAATGCAAACAAGCAGAAAAGTGTGTCTCGATGAAAGGTGGACAAAGTTTTTCAAGAACTTCAAGTCCAAACTGAGCACAGAAGCAGGTCGTAAGCAGTTGTTGGTTCGAATAAAAAAATACAAAAAATCTGAATCTAATTCTCAAATCAGAGTGAAACTAGTAAAACTACGAAAATTTTTAGCACAAGATAACCGAGATGACATTTTAACATTTATTCCAAAGTTTAAAAAATTTATATCTAAAAATCTCGCAAATATAACGATATAAAATTACAAAAGTAAGTTTCAAATGACAAAATGAAAGGGGAATTCCCAGACTTATTTTTTTATACATTTTCAGAATAAAATCAACAAGTAATGAATGTATTTTCAGCAATAATTTAATGTTATCTATATTTTATTTTTAGTCTGTTAACTGTTCCATAAAAGTGAACAGGGTAATATGATCCAAGTGTGTACTTTTACTATTTTCTTTGAAGTGATTCGCAAATAAATAAACATGTTTCAACTCTTTAAGTTAGGTATGAAAGGAAGTTATTTCATCGTCTTTTACGTTTCAGTTTCCTTTTTACCTCCAAGCTATAATAATTCAGCATCTGTTGTTGGTAGTAGTAGAGCACTACGCACAGAGAAGAGATGGTCCTAAAATATTTGCATTAAATAGGTTATTGCAATAGTATATTCATGAGAAAGCAATTGTGAAAATGGAATTTCTACGTTTCTCCATGATGCATGCCAACTGAAAGGAAATTTTAAGAAGCAGAATAATCTTATTTCACCTACCCAAAAGTGCTTTTCATTAAATAAAATTAGATTCTCTAAGGCTTGCGGAGGAACATGGGAACGATCAATGAAGTTCTGTTCTATCGCACCAGTTGTTTTGAAGACGACGAAAGAGAGAGTTCATCGTTTTATATCGTTCAACAAACATCAGCAAAATGTATCTTATATTCGCGCATTCACAACCTTAGCGAAAAGTTTAAAGACGGCTAACGATAATTCCATTTACTTATGAAAGAATTTTTTTTGCTGTCATTTCTCAGTGCGACTCAATGAAACCTTGTCGTGTACTGCATAGTAAGCCAAAGAGATTCCATTACTTCCAGCAGCTGCATTGCACGTAATATTTCATTCCGTTTTTCAAGCGGAAAGAAACATCATTTTCTGCCGACTATGACCATCGCATGTTTCAATCTCATTCTGTGTACTTGCCATAACTGATCTTTATTATTATAAATATATTTCATACTAGCCGTTTCTCCTTCCTGTTCTATACTCAATGCAATTCTCATGCAGCCCGAGTTTTTAACCAACAAAACGGATTTCATATGCTCACAACATACAATAAAGTGCACCCAAGCAAGTTTCTTCTTCCATTCAGTCATGCCCAGAGACCCTTTCTAATATCAAAATGATAGACACAGATGTAACCGGATGGAGCACTCCATTCCATTCTCCATTCTTTCCCCACCACCAGCAGCCCCACCAACACCACCACCACTACCTAATAATAACAATGCGGAGCACGTTCATAGTTCATAGTTGTTCTTTCTTATCCCGTCTTAAGATGATATGAATGTCAGTTAGAACAATACTACTACCACACACAGGCTGCTGTACTGTTTGCGGACGCGCTTTTCACATTACCAGTGTTCATTTATTCATGAATTTAAGAAATTTGGCAATCTCATTAATCTTACTTCGAGTTCATGTCCCATTAAGCTGTAGCTGAACATTAATGCGTACAGACTACAGACTTGGAAGAGCTTATATACTGTGTGTACATACTTACGTGAATCCAAAAAATAATGCAGCCCTTTACTGCGCTTCTCCAAAAACAGAAACGGAAAGAAAAACGAAGCATAAAAACAATAATTTAATTTGTGACTACAAAACTATAAGAGAGTTTCGGTTGTATTTGTAAAGTTTATTTATACTTATGAAAAAATTGCCAATTCCTCCATTTCCTATATCATTATCAGCTACATTTCATCATTCAAATTTTGTAAGGAAAGAATAGCTTTGAGTTGGCTTGAGAGCCTGATTAAATTCTAGCAATTATGTAAAGTAAAAAGGCAATTCAAACCACAAACTACTTATTATTGATGAACTTTCATTGTTTTTTAAGAAGGGAAAAGTTGCAGACAATATAATGTCAAGATGAAGGGAATGATAACGATAAAGACATTTTGAAAACACAGCGGCACACGACCAAAACGACAAGAGGCAAGAGAAGGGGAGTATAATAATTGAAACAGAGCAGCAGAGCTACATTCTTGAAACTTGTCATTATTTTACAGTTTTGTAGTGATCTTTCTCCCTCTTTCCAGCTGGCTAAGAGAAAGAACTACGCAAAGGACACAAGCCAATACCAACCAAAAATGAAACAAAAAACCATCAAAAAGCCCACATCTTTCTCGATAATGTTTCTTGAGAGAGTGCACAGTGTAAAAAAAAGTACACACTTTGTGTTATCCTTTCCCATGATATTTCAGTAGACGAAAACGCATGATGAATACAATTTCACCCGTTTGCTCACTACACTGTGCATAAATATGCACAGTGTAGTGGAAAGTCAAAGAATAAAAGCCGCAGATGTGTTCCACGAGTAAATAAAAGCATTTTATAATATTCTGAAGTACTCAGTCAGTATTGTACTATTACTACTGCTAGTAGTGTATAGTATCAGCAGCAGTACTACATAAGTAATAAGTATTAAGAGAATAGGGAGTAAAGTTGAAGCTAGAAACGGGCCCTTTATTTTCTACTTTGGATTCCCAAAGAAGGACAACTATACGTAAGTGGTATAATACGGAGTTAGTTAACAAAAAAGAAGGGAAAGTCTCTATTTCACGATGAAATGAGCCTTGGGAGCTCATTCTCATGAAAAACGCGAATTACTATAAACACACAAGATGACTGGTGGAATAAAAGCATCAAAAATGTTTGCTTTGGTAGCACACTACCACATCCATATGTACAGCTTTTTAAAAGGGAACTGTGAATAAAACATACATACGCAATCTACTCATCTTCTCTCAACCTTTCTCCTATAATATTTTCAGAGTAACTTGTTTCTACTTTCATTTTATTTTTCATAGTGCTCTTTAAGCATATCTTGTAGTAGGACATTTCCCCTCCCTTTTTCTTTTCATAGCAGTAAGTTATATACAACAGCAGCAGCATCAACCATCGCCACCTCCACCACTTTTGTCTCTTTTTTTTTAACCGGACCCACCACAAATACCAAACAAAACTACTCCTACTACTATTCTTTTTCAGCAGTCCTTGTGACAGCGGAGCAGCAATGGTACCTTTAGTAAATGTGCCTTTTTTAGAATCTCACATACCAAAAAAACTACTCCTACTACTATTCTTTTTCAGCAGTCCTTGTGACAGCGGAGCAGCAATGGTACCTTTAGTAAATGTGCCTTTTTTAGAATCTCACAGATCCTACAGTTTTGCACCTATCCATTATAGCAAGCTGTACGTATAACTAACAGCCTAAAACTTTTTTTTTATTTTTTTCTTTGAAATCTTTGCACTCTTTAGAAAAACCCATTTTATTTGACATGTATTGAGCGCTCATCGTTATGTGTGCAACGCAGTCACACAATGTGTATGTGCCATCATTATTTTGAGAGAAGACTGCAAATAGAATGTACCTATACCCATTACAACTCCCACTGTACTTTTCCTGTCAACAACAACCACGCGATGATATGATATTAGTTCTGCAAAAATAAGTAGCAGCGGCAGCAGTATTTACAACTGAGGTAAAAAAAAGCATTATATGTGAGTGTGGGACTGTTTGTTTGGCGGCGGCTGACTGTGTGTGTTTGGAGTGTGGATGAAAAACTTCCTGTTGCTCCTCATGTCTATAATATGTTGTCTATGCGTTTGCAACGTTAAATATGTTGTCATACTTTTTCTTCTTCCACCTTTTGCCTTTCCCTCACCACGACTATCGTCTGGGTGCAGTTACACAAGAGCTGTCGTTTTTTTTCAAAAAAGCAAAAGAAAAAGTATTCCTTTCCTCTTCTTTCTTATACTCCTTCCTTGGCTGGTTCAGAAGAGGAGTCACGTTTGCAACATGTTCAATTTACCCATGTCACATCTCTTCCCTTTTCATCCGTTTTTTCTAAATACTGTACAGTAAAATGGAAGCATTCGTGTGAATGTTTCTGAGAGAAGATCATCTTTCAAGCTGACTACTGCCGCATCTGGTCTCTTTTTGTGTGTGTAAACTACATATAATAGTGCCGACAAAAAGTGTACACACTGCACCACAGTATGCGTAGGTATATATATATATAGCATGATGACTCTTGTGCATAGGTAGCTTTCCAATGACACCGGAGAAACCGAGGTGGGTTTCTTTTCCTTTCACGAAAGGATTTTTTTCAAACCCTCTTATTCTTTTCGAAAAAAATGCCCAAGTCAGAAAGAGAGAAAGACAGAAAAGAAAAGAAAAAAAGGAGGAAGTAGCAGTTGAAAAGGAGTCGACGAGGTTGGGGAAAATGGAATGAAATGAGAATGTTATTTATTAAGCTTGGAGATTAATAGAGAAAAACCCAAGAATTTATAAGCGAGATGTTATTATTTATTTTTTTATACAGAGCAGAGTAAAGAGCGCAATAACACTGTATAACGTAGCCTTTAACCATACACTAATATATTATGTGAAATGTCCTAAACTTGTAATCTTTTTTGTGTTAAAAACTGGGTGCATTGCATTGAAATGTTTCAACCTGCACTTTACTTGCAAAGCATAACATTTATACAACTAATGGTGTAAACTCTCTAGAATGC